>CAUYRT010000841.1:0-52469 GCA_963574885.1 Lepilemur ruficaudatus
ACCTAGCAATAGTGAATTGTGCTGCCACAAACATTCAGGTGCAGATGTCTTTATTATAGAATGTCTTATGCTCTTTTGGGTAGATGCCTAATAATGCTAGTGCTGGATTGAATGGTATTTCTATTTTTAGTTCTTTGAGAAATCTCCAAATGCTCTTCCACAGAGGTTGCACTAATTTGCATTCTACTCAGCAGCCCATGGAACCTTTTCCAAAATCGACCAAATATTAGCCCATAAATCAGATCTCAACAAATTCAAAAAAATAGAAATTATACCATGTGCCTGCTCTGACCATAGAGGTATAAAATTAGAGTTCAATTCATATAGAAACTCTCACCGCTTCACAAAGTCATGGAAACTAAACAATTTATTATTGAAAAACTCTTGGGTCAAGGAGGAAATCCAGGGGGAAATCAAGAGTTTCTTCAAACTAAATGATAACAGAGACACAAGTTACCAAAACCTGTGGGATACAGCAAAAGCATACCTAAGATGAAAACTAATAGCAATAAACACTAATATCCAAAAAATAGAAAGCTTAGATATTGACAACCTAATGAATAGACTCACAGAATTGGAAGAAGAAGAGCAAAACAATCCCAATCCTATTAGAAGAAAAGAAATAACAAAGATCAAAGCAGAACTAAATGAAATTGAGAACAAAAGAATAATACAGAAGATCAACAAAACCTGAAGCTGATTTCTTGAAAAGATAAACAAGATTGATAGCCCTCTGGCTAGATTGACAAGAACTCAAAAGGAAAGGACTCTAATAAACTCAATTAGAAATGAAAAAGGGGAGGTCACAACAGACACCACCGAAATACAAAACATAATCTTTGATTACTACAAAAAACTATATGCTCAAAAACTACATAACGAGGAAGAAATGGACAGATTCCTGGAAACATACAACCTTCCTAAGTTCACCCAGGAGGTAACAGAATTCCTAAACAGACCAATCTCAAGCTCAGAAATTGGAGCAGTGATTAAGAACCTCCCAAAACGGAAAAGCCCAGGACCTGATAGCTTCACGTCAGAGTTTTACCAAACATACAAAAAAGAACTCATACCTATTCTTCAGAATTTATTCAACAACATTGAGAAGGATGGAATCCTTCCGAATTCATTTTACGGAGCGAACATCACTTTAATTCCAAAACCAGGAAAGGACCCAACAAAAAAAGAAAATTACAGACCAATATCCCTCATGAATATAGATGCAAAAATTCTCAACAAAATTTTAGCTAATAGAATTCAGCAACACATCAAAAAATAATCCATCACGACTAAGTGGGCTTTATTCCAGGGATGCAAGGCTGGTTCAACATTCGCAAATCTATAAATGCAATTCGCATCATAAAACCAAGAATAAAGATCATATGATTCTCTCAATAGATGCAGAAAAAGCATTTGATAAAGTCCAACATGCCTTTATGATAAACAAAATAGGTATAGGTGGCTCATTCCTTAAAATTATCAAATCCATTTATGACAAACCTACGGCCAACATCATACTAAACGGGGAAAAACTGAAATCATTCCCACTTCGAACTAGAACTAGAGAAGGATGCCCACTCTCCCCTCTCCTATTCAACATAGTGCTCGAAGTCCTAGCAATAGCAATTAGGCAAGACAGGGGTATTAAGGGTATCCAAGTTGGTGCAGAGGAGATCAAACTCTCGCTCTTCGTTGATGATATGATATTATATCAACGCCATATTTATGTAGTTTTATAGAATAATCTGTGGCATATAGTCTAACCCAATATTCTATAAAGTCTATACTCTAGTGCCAAAAAGACATGACAACTGATTTTATCTAAGTATTTGCATCTTGTTAGGAATGAATAAATTGGGATGAAGCTATAATTTATTTGAATCAATTATAAAACCTTGACCCATAATACTAGCTCTTGAGTCACATTACCCCCTTTTAAAAGACAAAGGGAATACTTTTTCTTCATAAGAGAAATCTATTCATTTATGAATAAATATGAAATGGGAATGAATCAAGACCCCTGAATCTGTCTTCTAAATGAAACAATCCCAAAGAGTAAAATAGACCTCTGAGGATCACTTAAATCTGTCACACTATGGAATCAAACCAGTCTTCAAAACTGGAAGGAACAGGAACTTCTTGCCAGATGTAGATCAGTAATGACCTAGAAGCATCAATAGGCTACTAAAGGTGGCCCAACAAAAATCTGATGGCAATTTGTGGTTGGAAAGATTCCTAAGTTTCAGTCTTCATAATACTTTTTGACTTTTCATATGAAAGCACAACCAAGAAACTACTTAGGTCTTATTTATAGCATAACCATGTATCCCTAAGACTAACCTAATAATAAGGAAAATAGCCTTTTTAAAGTCAAAGATTTTGGAAAACATTGCCTATGAGCATAAAAAATAAAAGACCTTGCTTGTGGACACACTTATAACTTTGACTCAAACTGTATAAAAGCAATTCATGTAACCAAAACATTTGTACCCCTGTAATATTCTGAAATTTAAAAAAAAAAAAAAACCTAATGGTAAAAAATAATAAAAAAAGTCAAAAGATTTTGAAAAACATTGCATATGAATGTAAAAATAAAAGAACTTGTCCTCCAAAAACACTGCAAGTGCTGCAGAAAATTGTTTAATGAGTTTTTAACCATTCATTCTAAATTCCATCTTTTATTCCTCCTAGTGTTTCATTCAAATGTCTCTCCAGATCAAAGACCACAAGTATTGCCAAAGCATGTGATAGTTTTGAGATGCTGACAAGTGTGAACCATAGACCCATGTTTTTTTTTAAGCCTGGGATTTATTTTCATGTGTAAATTAAGTAATAGGAGATGCTAGCCTTCTGTAGATGAAAGACTGGATTTTTAAAAATGCTAACATAAGACTATGGATGGAGTATACAAATTATGTCCTTATTTATGGAAACATTTTAAGGTGGGGAGAAATAATTATACCATGTGGAACCTATTATGCCAGGTTCTGTTCTTAGGTACCAATAATTCTGCATGAAAAGCAAATGCTTACTTTGTGAAACAGCATGGTGATATGAAATGGAAGGCTAGCTCTTCAATATTTTGATGGCGTAATCCTATAAGAAAAAAATAATCTTACTTCCACTGAAATAGTTTGAAAGTAACGGAACCAAAAGAGAAGCATTTAAAAAGAATTGCAGAGCAGCCTCAACAGGTGTAAAGTGTGAAACTTAAAATGGAAAAGGTTTTCGGGGTACTAGGAGGTGCACACTGGCTGCCTGATACAATGGAGAATTTATTTAAAAAGCAGCATTATAGATATGAAGGCAATGGAGGAAAGGTGAGGCCAATAGTTTAAGAAACTATCTAACTTCAGTTATTTATCAGGGTTATGTATCATGAAGGTCTCTCCAAGGGCAACTGAGAAACTCTCACCATCTCATTCCCATTCCATGCCCAAGAATAGCAACGAACTCACTTTTGTGTAGGAGTGTGACCATTTGCAGAGCATCTCCCCATCATTTATTTTATGTAAGTAAGGTTTTTGATAAGAGTGGAAGGTGTGCACTGTTACTACCCTTACTCTTCAGATAAGGAAGTTGAGATTCTGAAAACTTAATTGATTCACTGAAGACCACATACCCAAATAGTAAGTAGAGTCTGGATAAGAACACATGCTTTCTGATTTAAGGTCATTGTGTATACCATACTGCCATTTTCTTTATTCATTTTTATTTTTATTTATTTATTTTTTATTTGTATAGATTTAGCGCATACAAGTGAAGTTTTGTTATGTGGATATATCCCATAGTGGTGAAGTCTGGGCTTTTAGTGTAGCCATCACCTGAATAATGTACCTTATACCCATTAAGCAATTTCTCATCCTCTACCCCATCTTACCTTCCCACCCTTCTGAGTCTCCAATGTCTATTATCCCACACTGTATGTCCATGTGTACACATTATTTAGCTCCTGCTTGTAAGTGAGAACATGCAGTATTTGACTTTTTGAGTTAATTCGCTTTAGATAATGACCTCCAGTTCCATCCATGTTACTGCAAAAACATGATTTCATTCTTGTTTATGGCTGAGTAGTATTCCAGTGTGTGTGTGTGTGTGTGTCTGTGTGTGTGTGTATACACACACATTTTATTTAACCATGTGTTAATGGCCACTTAAGTTGATTCCATATCTTTGCTAATGTGAATAATGCTGTGAAAAACATATGAGTGCAGGTATGTTTTTGATATAATGATTTCATTTCCTTTGGGTAGATACACAATAGTGGGATTGCTGGACTGAATGGTAGCTCTATTTTTAGTTCTTTGAGAAATCTCCATACTGCGTTTCCGTAGAGGCTACTACTTTACATTCCTACCAACAGAGTATAAGCATTCCCTTTTCTGCACATCTGTGCCAACATCTTTTATTGTTTGACTTTTTGATAATAGCCATTCTGACTAGTGTAAGATGGTGTCTCATTGTGGTTTTAATCTCATTTCTCTGATGACTAGTGATGTTGAGCATTTTTTCATGTGCTTGTTGGCCATTTGTATATCTTCTTTTCAAAAACGTTCATGTCTTTGGTACACTTTTTAATGCAGTTACGTGGGTTTTTTGTTGTTGAGTTATTTGAGTTCCTTGTAGATTTCTGGATGTTAGTCCTTTGTTGGAGGTATAGTTTGCAAATATTTTCTCCCCTTCTGCAGGTTTTTTGTTTACTGTGTTGATTATTTCTTTTTCTGTACAGAAGCTTTTCTGTTTAAGACCCATTTGTCTATTTTTGCCTTTGTTGCATTTGCTTTTGAGATCTTAGTAATGAATTTTTTGCCTAGGCCAATGTCCAGAAGAACTTTTTCTAGGTTTCCTTCTAGTATTTTTATAGTTTCAGGTCTTACATTTAAGTCTTTAATCCATCTTGAGTTATCTTTTTATATGGTGAGAGATAGGGGTCTAGTTTCACTCTTCTGCATATGGCTATCCAATTTTCCCAGCACCACTTATTGAATAGGATAGCCTTTCCCTAGTGTATGTATTAATATTTGTCAACTTTGTCAAAGATCAGTTCACTGTAGGTATGTGCTTTCTTTCTGGGTTCTCTATTCCATTCCATTATCTATGTGTCTATTTTTATACCATTACTATGCTCTTTTGGTTATTATAGCTTTGTAGTAGAATTTGAAGTCAGGGAATATGATACCTTCAGCTTTGTGCTTTTTGCTTTGCATTGCTGTGGCTATTTGGGGTCGTTTTTGTTTCCACATGAATTTTAGGATTTTTTTTTCTAATTCTGTGAAAAATGACATTGGTATTTTGATAGGAATTGCATTGAACCTGTAGAATGCTTTGGGAAGTATAGTCATTTTAATAATATTGATTCTTTCAGTCGATGGGCATGGGATGTTTTTCCATTTGTTTGCATCATTTACAATTTATTTCATTTGTATTTTATAGTTTTTCTTGTAGAGATCTTTCACCTCCTTGGTTAAATATATTTCTAGGTATTTTATTATATTGTTTTCTGTTTGTTTGTTTTTTTGTTTCTTGTAGCTAGGTTTGTTTCCCAGCTTGATTGTTATTGGTATATAAAAATGTTCCTGATCCTTGTACATTGACTTTGTATCCCAAAACTTTACTGACTTCATTTATCAAGTCTTCAGGATTTTCTGGGAATAAGATCACATCATCAACAAACAGAAATAATTTGACGTCCTTTTTTCCAATTTGGATGCTTTTATTTCTTTCCCTTCCCTGATTATTCTGGCTATGACTCTCAGTACTTTGTTGAATAGGAGTGGCAAAAGTGGGCCTCCTTGCTTTGCTCTAGCTCTTAGGGGAAATGCTTTCAACTTTTCTCCATTCAGTGGGATGTTGGCTGTAGGTTTGTCATATATGACTTCTATTATGTTGAGATATGTTCCTTCTATGTCTAGTTTGTTGAGGGTTATTATCATGGAGAGATGCTGAATTTTATTAAATGCTTTTTCTGCATCTATTCAGATGATCATATGGTTTTTGTTTTTAATTCTGTTTATGTGGTGAATCACATGTATTGACTTGCATATGTTGAATCATCCTTGTATCCCTAGACTATAAACCCACTTGATCATGGTGTATTATCTTTTTGATATGCTGTTGGATTTGGTTTGCTAGTATTTTGTTGAGGATTTTTGTATATGTTTCATCAAGGATATTGGTGTGCAGTTTTCTTTTTTTGCTGTGTCTTTGTCTGGCTTTGTTATCAGGGTAATGTTGGCCTCAAAGAATGAGTTAGGGAGGATTCTAACTTTCTTCTCAATTTCTTGGAAGAAGTTTCAGGAGGATTGGTACCAGTTCTTTGTACAATTGGTAGAATTCACTTGTGAATCTGTCTGGTCCTGGGTTTCTTGAGAGATTTTTTATTACTCATTCAAACTCACTGCTTATTATTGATCTGTCCAAAATTTCTGTGTGTTCCTGGTTCAATCTCAGGAGGTTGATTGTTTCTAGGGATTTATCTATTTCTTCTAGATTTTCTACTTTGTGGGAATATAGTTGTTTATAGTAATCTCTGATATTCTTTTGTATTTTGGTGGTATAAATTATAATGTGTCCTTTTTTGTTTCTGATTATTTGGATCTTCTCTCTTCTTGGTTAGTCTAGTTAGTGGTGTGTCAATTTTGTTTCTCTTTTCAAGGAACGAGCTATTAGTTTTGTTGATCCTTTGTATTGTTCTTTTGTTCTCAGTTTCATTTGCTACTACTCTGATCTTTGTTATTTCTTTTCTTCTGCTCCCTTTGGGTTTGCATACTGCCATTTTCTATTTTCCTCAATTTATATTATACAAATGAAAGCAGAACTATCCCTAGACTACAAAAGAGACGACTTCTTGCAAATAGAACTGTTTCTAGGGACCAGCAATGCATGGTAGTAAAGACTGTGTGCCTGAAATCATTCTACTTGAGTTCAAATCCCAGCTGTTCCATTTACAACATCTGTCACATGGAGCAAGTTATTTCCTGATCAGTGACATAGGGATGATGGTAGTATTTCCTTAATAGTATTGTTTGTAAAGATTAAATAAAATATTTGTGATTAATTAGCCAGGTACCTGTCACATAGAAAGAAGTCAATAAATGTTTACAGTTACTGATGTTTTTATTATTTTTCTATTTTACTCGACATAAAATATGAGCTATTTAAATTGGTTCTATTAATATAAAAAAAGAATGCTGTTATGCTGAAATGTGAGTTTGAGTTCTATATAATTTGTGACTTAGAGTAGTAGAAAACGTGTGTGTATATATAAACCTAGAAGATAAGCAGCAACTAAAATATTGAACACTTTGAAAATGTATAAGCACTGCTATAATTATTTCATTAGGCTAAAATAAATGCTTCACTTATTAGAATGCATTGTTTCTATAAGGCAGTTTCTCTACTTCAGCAGTTTTGACATTTTAGGTCATAGAATGTTTTTTGTGAGGGCTGTCTTATATGTTGTAGGATGTTTAGCAGCATCCCTGGCCCCTCCCTACCAGATGCTAGGAATGCACCTGCCCCCCAGTTGTGAGCATCAGAAATGTCCAAATGCCCCATTGAGGGTAAGATCACCCCTAGTTGAGAACTGCTATATGGTGATAAACCTGAATAATTGTGTTCAAATGATAACCCACCTCAAAGCTTTTTTTTACCTTAAAAGAGAAAACTTCTTTGAATGGAATCCTTATTGTAAACATTTGAGAACTTCTCTATGAGACTTATAACCTTAATAATCACCTTTTAAAGCATATAGAGAACAAGGCCTATTACTTCAAAAATCACCCAGTAGTATTCCTAACCTTCCTTGATCACCAACCATACAAACCAAATGTCTCTTGGCACTAGGAAAAGAAAAATTGAATCTACTTTCAAGGACAAAGATGTGCCACCATTAGTGAATTCGAAAGAACAGGCTATAGGCTTTAACATCTACTGCCAAAAAGAAGGCCCCAAAATATTTTTGCACCATGATGGCATTGCTGCAGTAAATATTCAGGCCCCCTCAAGGTGGCTTCTTTTAAGAACCATGTTTTTTGGAGTTGATAAATGCTAGTCTTTTTTGCTAGGGTATCAGTCAAATTGCTTCATATTCATGCTTGGTATGACGCCCAGCATTTTGGCAGTTCAAAACAATAAGCCCCAGGAGTGCCCTTATGTGGCATATGACTTACTGACTGTCCCTTTTTCATTGTTTGGTGGAGGCCAAAGATAACAGATTCGAAGAATGGAAGGACAGTGAGTCATAATGTGAGACCTCCTGCCCAAGCTTGCAGGTTCCTGAAATCCTTTCACCTTTGATTTTGAGGAGCATATATTTCTGGGACAGCACACTTCATTTTTAAATCACAGAATTTTACTGAAGATAGATTGCTGGTGAAATACTTATACACTTTTCGTTTATGTTTTTCTACACTGTCTTCCAAGGGACTTGAGCAGTCCCTTTTTCTCTCTCCCCATCTCACCCCCCTCTATACCTCTCCCACATCCCCCCAAAATCCTCGTCTCCATTGCAGTTCATGAAGGAAGAGTCGGCAGTTAAGTGTCTCATGAGTGCACAGTGGTGCTTTTAGAGTCTAGGGCTTGCCGTATATCTAAGCGGATAAAAAACGATGAGCCAGATAAAATGAGGCAGGATTAACTGTGGCTCTTTTCATTCCGATGATAAAGGCTAAAGAGCTACTTGTTCAAATTCCTTTTAACATTTCAATGAGAGGATTATGAGAATTATGAGTATTTTTAGAAACTATGCCTTTTCTCTCAGTTTTTGTTCACTTGTTTTGATTTGAGTTGGTTTTGAGCATTGTCTTATGTTTTTAAAAATTATAACCATATTTTTGTTTCTGGTATGCCTGGGTGCCCTAGGAGTTGGCGACCTTTCTGAAATGGAGGGTACACCTATCAGTTAGCCATTGCTGCCTACAAATACCAAGCCAAACATAGTAGCTTAAAACCACAGCAGTTCTAAGCTGTCTCTTGTTTCTTACTACTCTGTGGGTTGATTTGGGGCAGGACATAGGTCATCTGCTGGTCTTCCCTGAGCTCTCCTTCACAGTCAGCTGTAAGGGCTGGGAAGCCTGGGCTGGGCCTCTCTCTCCCTGAGGCCTTTCATGCTGGTCAGGTGGTCTCAGGCTTCTGAGGGCATCAAAGGAGAAGCTGCAGGCCCTTTGAGACCAAGACTTCCACCTCATTCTTTTGTCCAAATAAGTCCGGGGCCAGCCCAGATCCAAGAGGTGGGAAAACAAACTCCACCTTTTGTTAGGAGAAGCAACAAATAATTTGTGACCTCACATATTCTATTCACTGGACTGATGGAACTCCTCTGTCTACTCCCACCAGCCTGGCTAAATGCAGTGTGAATTTCCTTCACCAGGCTGGGTGAAAGGAGCAGAGGCTCCCAAGCTCACCCCAAAATACAGGGCTTATTTATTAACATATGAAATAGGTAAGAAAGCAGAGGAAAAGTCAACTTTTTAAAATTTGTTTTGTAACTACTACCTGATTATTCTTGCTAAAATATCAGCTTGTAGGCAGGAGAAACTTACACTGTTAACTCCCCTTTGATCCTGACTCAAAAATATTTCCTTTATATCTTCCTGTAATTCAGGATTTATTGAGGTTAATGGGCCTCTTTTTAAACTCAGAAACTCTAGAAGTATGATTCATTCACAGTGAATCATAGACCTGGAAGGGACATTTGGAGCCTCCCAGACCACCTCCCCTCTCCACCCCTTCCCCTTCCTTTTTTTTTTTTTTTTTTTAATTTCAGAGATGAGAAAACAAAATGAGGCCTAGCGAGGTTGACAGATTTCCTATAGCCTCTTGTTGTACTCAAGTCTTCAGACTGCTGGTCCAATATGTTTCCCACAGTCCTTTAAATTTTGTTAAAATTAATTTGATTAAAGAGTCCCTTAACATTTTCTGGATGCATTAGGAAAATAACCAGAAAGTGTCTGTGTAATGAGAGGAGGCGTTATGTTTGGAACCAAGATGGTCGGAGGGAGGTAATTTTGACGCATTAGAGCCAATTAAGCATCACAGATCTTCAAGCCCATGACTAATGGAAAGAAGGGCTGATGGGTCGTCAGGGAGCAGCCTGAATGCCCTGGGCACCCAGGCGGTTAGTAAGGCCGAGGCAGCAGAAAATAGTAGAGGGATGCCAGAGGGAGATGGGAGAGGATGTCAGAGATAAACTCGTCCCGCTTTGCAGTGGTGCCTGGAGCTGTGATGGTAGAAACCACTTCAGGCCACTAAAAATTACTTGACATGCTGTCTTGGCAGCCCCTCTCTGGTTCACAGTGGCTGCCTTGTGTATCTGCCGCTCCCATCGGAGTGCTAGCCTGGCTGTGCCGTGGCTGTAGCATGAGCTTTTTAGTGTCCATATGCCTGGGATGCTTATCATCCACAATTTCCTCATCCCAGGCTCCAGCCAAGTGCAGCAGATGCTATTGTTACCTCTTCTACTGAATAAAGTAGGAAGGCAAAGAGAGAAAGAAATTTGTCGATATTGTTTTTCTACTGGAACCAAAATAGAAACTGTGTGTAGTATATTGTCCAACAGTAGCCCATGTGCCAAATCCCCATTTTGTGTAACCCACTTGCATAACATAAGATTCTACCCTTGTACTTTTTAACGTAATGTAAATGACCTTCTTCATTTGACTGTAGATGCGTTACAATTATAGCCATTCAGACTTCTCAATTTGGATGTGTGCTATTTCTTACACTTGCAAACCCTTTGCTTCTGACCATGCCATCTGCTGGAATCATTTATATTTCTGTCACACGCTCACAGTGTTTTTCATATGGCTAAATCTAGCTGTGCAAAACTCTGAAATCTTTCATATAAATAAACAAATGTTTAGCAAGTATTTTTAAACCGTTTGCCTTGATAAGTAGCATTAATAAGGTACATTTGTGTTTCTAACTTAAGTACAGCTGCTGAGAGAATTTCTTGTTGCAGAAATGTATGAAACGACACCAAAATCAGAAGAGAATCCCTTTTGAAATAAAAGCCTGCATATACAAGCAGTCTCTGTGCTCAAGGCAAACTAAATGATGATAAATTAAGCAAAGAAAAAGGCTCTTTTTAGATACAAAACATACCTGGGGGGCAGGGGGTGTTGTCTTCAGATGCTACTAAGTCACAGGACCTTCCAAATTATCCTACCAAACCTCTGTTGGGCCCAAATAGGACACTGATGAGCCTGCAAAGTCTCTGTGATCTCTCTATTTCTCACTGCTCTACTCTCATCAGCCTGTTCAAATGCAATATAAATTTCCTTCATAGGGCTGGGTGAGAAAAGCAAAACCCCACATACTACCCAAAATACAGGTCCTTTTGTCAATCTATAAAATAGGTAAGAAAGTGGGGGGAAAGGCCTTTAAACTTCTTTCAGAACTGCTCCCTGATTTTTGCTGTTGTTTGTTTGCTTTTTTCTCTTGTGTTCATAACTGCCCCCATATTTGTATGTAAGAGATGTGAATCGGAGTGTCTTTTTTCTAGCTTTCATTTTTCAGCTCATTGCAGTTGTCTCTGGCCATAGAGAGCAGGACTAAGTGGTCAGAGCCCCTTCTTGTCACTGAAGCAGAGCTTATACTGAAATTTGACTTATCTATCGCCTGAGCACAGGTTATTTGAAGATGTTGTCTTTTATTATTATTATTATACTATCCTTTAAGCTCAGGTCAAATACTATAAATGAATAGAGAAGATAAATATACATAAGCTGCAACCTCAGTTGGTTACAACGGTAAGCCTCTATGTTTTATCAACAGCTAGGGTTGTTGGATTTTAATATAGACAAAGGAGGACCATGGATGGTTTCCAACTGTGAGCTGTGTTTTGCACATGGCCTTGAACCCTAGTGAAAATCAAACTCTTCCTAAAGCAATTCACATATAGTGGGAATTTTAAAATATAAAGTATAAAGCTCCTTGGATGTTAAGATTTTCATTTTAAGTGTGCGCTAATGAAAACAACCCTGAATTTCATGATATTCACTACATGTTTGGCTTTCAGGATAAGAAATGGGAATTGCAAAAATGAAGAAAAATGAAAGATATTGGACTGCCCTGAAACTGTGTAATGTTATGCAAATCACTCACCTAACTTAGTTTCTATTGGTCTAAACACATAGAGAACAATCTGGTCATTAGCCAACGGCATCTTCTGCTCAAGGGAAAACTGGATAAAATTGGTGGATTAAATGCAGGTTTACTTTGATGACAATAATGATGATGGGGAATGTTGGATGTTAGTTTTATGGAAGCCATAATGAAAAATTTTCTCTGTTTCTCTGAAGAAACAACTTCAGTCCAAATTTGGGTTCACAGGTGCTCAGTCATTCTACACATCTTAAAAAACTTACACTTTGTCAACCTGAACCTAGTTGAATTCCAATCACTTGAGCACAGAGTCTTTCTCAATCTGGACTCATGCTCACTACTTACATTTGAAAAACCATAACCAATCGTGTTACAAACCACAAAAATCCTTTACAACCTGTGGTTAATATTTCATCCCTTTTCTGTGTGTCTGAAAATGATTGACCTGGTTTCAGACTATTTTCACTGATGTACTACAGTCTGAAATTCATTTGTTATCTTGGTTCAATTAAACTCAAACTTAGTGGTTTGTAGGATACAATGGTAAAGCCACAAGCTTAGCAAAACCTTTTCCAGAATTCAGTAAGAAGCTCTGTGGATATAGTCAGTTACAAGAGATGAGTATGTAGGCCTTTGTTGGGTTTATATTTCCTAAAGGCTTAGGAATAAACACATTTTAAAATTATGAGATAATAATTCTGCATGGAAGTCATTTTTAGAGTAAAGCTTTGTGGCATACTTAATGTACAAAGCTACAACTAATTCCTAAGGTGGTCATCCTGTCTCTTGCTGAATTGTCTGCCTGGTTTCCACATGGATAATCTTATCAAGTAGCACTTCTGGAATTATCACTTATATCCACAGTTTCCTGTTAAAGCTTCATCACATCGCAGTTTGGCTAGAAACTTAGGCCCAGTCCTAGCAATTGGAGATTAATGGGTCTAAAAATGATCTTCTTTGTTATTTCTACCCTGTGGGGGACCAAACATTTAGAAAGAGCTTTATTTGAGGGGTGGGAGAGAAAAAGAGGCTGTTTCTTCTAAGCTTCTAGAGTTTGGACATACCCCAAAGTAGAGAGAAAGTATAATGAACCCCCAAGCATGCATCACATAACTTCAGTTATCAACATTTCAGGCAGTGTTTGTTAAACGGCAATTCATTTTCCATTTTTTGAAGAAACTCATTATATAACTGCCATTCAACATTTGAGATTTTAATAGCCTGGGCAGTCTTATCTCAGTTAAATGTTCGATTTCCATAGACGTATTTAATGTAAAGGGCATTCATTACCTCTTTCCGAGCTCCAGGCTGAGTGCTCCTGGACTCTGTCTCTTACACTGCTATGATTTGATACTTATACTGCTTTTCTAAAATCTGAAGTCTTCTGTCATCGAGTTTTAAAATGATTCCAGAGTGTTGAAACCACCTCCTTCTTTGGAGAGCTTGTCCCCAAAACTGTAGTCACTAACATTTGGCTTGCAGACTTTTAAAATTTATATTCAGCACTTTTTATTTTTAAATTAAGTGTTATTTTTTAGGCTCAGTTCATCATAGGCTCCACCACTTCTGTTGTTTGACATCCTATGCTTTATACTCCCCTGTTAAAACTTTCTTCTTTTAATCTGTGAAAGGAGAGCTGGATTCACAATGTTCTGCTACCTGATTTAGAAGAAAGAAGAAAATGAAAAAAAATAAAAAATAACGGCTTTACAAATCCAAATGTTGACCATTTCCCAACCAATTATTGGCATAAATGGTCTGACCCATTCATAATTGGCAGACATAATTCATACTTATTCTGGGTTCTACCAGAAATATGAGAAAGTATATGGAAACAGAAAAATGATTTGAACATAACAAGGCAAGTCACTCAGAGAATTTGGGATACCTTACCAGTGTATGTGCACATTGAGTCATGGGTTAATAGATTGGGGGAGGGGGATTTCTGTAGTCAAATAAGTACGGGTAAAAGTAAGTTAGATTGGTTTCTTTACAGCAGGGTCTCTCAACCCTATAAAATACTAATTTCTATTATTAACCTCCAAGAGGAAATTTTTGAAATTTATTTAAACATAGAACTCTTTTTTTTTCCCCCCATTGAAATTTCTCAGAGGGCTCCAGGAAGTCCTATCATAAAAAAATATTTCATAGCCTGGATAATTTGGGTCACGTAATAAAACAGGACCATGAACCGCTAAGTATAATGGGCTAATCAGTCAGCAATACTCAATAAAATGTGTATGTAAATATAATCAGTAAATATTTATTAAAATTACACTGTGCAAAACTCCAGACTATAGTGTATAGAGATGAAACAATATGGCATCTCCCTCAAAAAGCTGATGATAACATATATAAAGATAACTAAAGCAATCAAGACCATTCAGAGAAAACCTTGATTTATGTGTTAAGACTTGGTCATTTAGAGAAGATTTCAGTTAAAACAAAGAACCAAAAACATTTATGTATACAATTGACATTAATTTCAAATATTAGATTCATTGGTTTTTTCTTTAATTTAGGGCTAAGAACTTTTCTTTCATATGACCTATGATTAGCAAATTTAGTGTAGTTAATACAATGAACCTAATATTGAAGCAACTTAAGTTTAGAATCCTACTAGAAGTTTATAAATATTTTTCCATTTATTTATAGTTGTCTCACCCTTACCTAAGTCAATAGTACTTTATTGGGGATGACAGAGCACAAACTTTTACTGTTAATAAGTCTTTCCAAAGCAGTTAACTTGGTTTTCATACAAACAACAATTCTTTTATTTTGTAAATATATCCCATTAGTTTATTTAATACGTAATTAAGTTGTTTAAAATAACCGAGTATTTTGGAATAAACACTGTGATACCACAAAAGAGCACAGACATCCTGGAGAGTAGCCTGCTAGCCTTGAGCTGACCTTGTGCAGTGTGAGTAACGGGCAGGAGGTTTTTGGAAGAAAAGGGAAGCTTGAGTTAGTTAAATTGGTTAAATGGAAGTCAGATAAGAACATGCATATAGATAGCCATATGCATATGGAGAAGAGCAAATGATGAAACAAATAATAAGCACTATTTGAGATAGGGGAAGAAAATAGAACTTTGATATAAGCAAAGCAATGCACTTGAAGTTGAGAGATTTTATTTTAGTCTTGAACAGTTCTCTATTCCTCAGAATGTAAAGGATTGGCTTGCTGGGTGGTTCTTCAGTGTTATCATGCATCAGGACCACCTGGGGGCTTTTTCAAACACTGGTTTCTCAGCCCCACCCGCAGATTCTGGTAAGGCTAGGGCCCAAAAATTGCATTTCTGACAAATTCCCAGATGTTGCTGATGCTGCTGGTCATGAGGCCACACCTTTTTTTTTTTTTTTTTTTTTTTGAGACAGAGTCTCACTCTGTTGCTCGGGCTAGAGTGAGTGCTGTGGCGTCAGCCTAGCTCACAGCAACCTCAAACTCCTGGGCTCAAGCAATCCTTCTGTCTCAGCCTCCTGAGTAGCTGAGACTACAGGCATGCACCACCATGCCCGGCTAATTTATATATATATATATATATATATCTTTAGTTGGCCAATTAATTTGTTTCTATTTTTGGTAGAAATGGGGTCTCACTCTTGCTCAGGCTGGTTTCAAACTCCTGACCTTGAGCGATTCCACCCGTCTTGGCCTCCCAGAGTGCTAGGATTACAGGCGTGAGCCACCACGCCGGCCATGAGGCCATACTTTGAGAACTGCTGGATTACATCATCTCTAAGGTCCCATCCAAGTCTAAAACCTGATTCAATTGTGTATTACATTTTTTTTCCCCTGGGAAGGTATAAACCAGGAAATAAAGTTGAATATTGGTTTCGTAAAATTCATTAGTATAAATCTTTAATATAAACCATGCAAGAATAGAAAGATTTCATGTCTACTCTGCTATTAGACCAAATGAATTAAAATATTCAATTCTAGTCCTTCTCATAGGAAAAAAGAATAAGGAAATTAACATTTTTCAAGAGTCTATTATTTAAAAAGCATTTTGCTGAAAGTATCCTTATAGCAAACTAAAGGAATGAATCTACATTTTACATGAGAGAAAACAGAGGCTCAGGAAGAGTACATAAATTATGTAATTATGACACAGCTTGCAGGTAGAAGGGCCAGAATTTGAACCTCTAAGTCAAGGAACCTCTAAGTCCATTTGCCAAGCTAACTCTTTCATAAAATGGGCACATCACAATTAAACACTGCTTGCCCTGTCATGCTTACTTGAAAACAAAATAGTGTCAGTTCAGTCAGTATTTTAATTATGTTTTAACTATTTTAATCAGTAAAAAGTGAACCTTAAAGCAAAAAAGTAGGGAGATTTTTAAGTGTGGCAAGTCATTAATTCCATAGGCAAAACTGAATTGCTTCCCTGGCCTGTAACTTTCAACCATTAGAGATGTGTGGTTAGAAATAGTGTCTGAGTTCACCATTGCATCCTTTTCCCTTTGAACTATACCATGCCTGAAACAGACACTCAATAAATATTTGATGTATAAGTGAACATTGGAGTAGAAGTGTCACAATCTGAAACAATACCAGGAACCAAGCCATGCAAAAATTCTAAAGGGTATAATGATGTGTATACGTAGGTTAAAAAAAACAATAATAAGGGTAATTAATAGCATTATTCTTAAAGGCCGAATAGAATGATTTCCATTGTTACTTGGGGGAAGAGAGGGAGACATTGGGAGTACACTACTGACCAGATTTTTTGGGTACCAAACCCTGTAGGATACTTTAAATTCATTATGTCAGGCTTTGTAAATGTTGAGTCTGGGCTTGCATTCTAATTAGCATTATGTTTAGTATTAATGGAAATGTATGCTGCATCCCAGGGAATTATCAGGGTAATAGGCATCCCATTCTCAATATCTTTCTCCCTATATGAGGTAGATTAAGTCTGCAAAGAGAAGCATTTAGTGTCCCCAGAAAGGGAAGCACCATATAGTGTCCCTGGTGTTAAGAAAAATTTCATTTTCCTTGAATGGGTTCCTTACTAAGGAGCAGTTTGCTCATCTCTGATCACCACATTCCTTCCATTTCTAGAACATACAGAGAGCAAAGGAAATAAAGGGAACTATTGCTCTTCTCAAATGCAGTATGTTTACTGCTTATATGGGCTTCTATGAATCCAGCCCTTGGTTTTCCCCTCTCCGGTGGAATCTAGTCCACTAAGGAAGGCAGCTTGGGGTCCTCAAATTGGCCTATTCTCCATGCATCAGGCTGCCGAGGCGTTTGATAGAGTGATAGGCATTTGCCAAGCTGTTCTTGTATCTCTTGGGGAGCTAATAAAATGAGGCATTGCCTTTGAAGAGACTCTTCCAGAGGGAATAGCTTCAACTTCAAAGAATTTGTATTCCTCTTCTGGTAAAGTTAGGAAAAGCAGCTCATTGACAGCAGTGATTGGAAGATGAGGAAAAGAGATGGTGTGTCCCTAGACACTGTACTCTCCAAAGAAGGATTTATCGGCATCACGAAATGATCCCGCAGTATGCTAGATTCCTCCTGACTAGCGTCAGTTATGGAAGTCTTCTCAGGTTCCAAGTAGTATATAAATAGTTTATGTCAAATAGATATCCTTGATTTAATTCATCAAGGATTAAATGCCTTGCCAATTACTCAAATATAGTAATTTATAAGTTTCTTTAATAAAAGTAAATTTTCAGATGCTGCCACTCATCATCAATATATTTTAGTGCTTTTGAGTATTTCCATATAATTATATTTAATACTATAAACTGTAAGTGTTGTAATTTCCTTTGACCTATGTTGCAGTTAGATACATTACTTGATCAGAGCTCTCAATGGATCATTTTATGCACACGTATTTAGTTAATTGGTTATTTTTTTCCTGCCTCTGTTTATATGTAATATACTCTATAAGCGAAAGGAAATCAGCCTGCATGCAGCTGAGTCTGGTAAAAGAGCAATTAAGTTCTATCAGAACAAACAGCTGTCAATAATGAGTTCTGAATTAAAATTACTAGCAAAGAAAGGCATCTAGACATCTGCAGGAAATGTGAAAATATTTTTATAACCTAATAGCTGAGATCTGGACAGGGGTATCACTGAGTTTTCCCAGCTGTACCTGCAACGTATTTTGAAATACTCCCAGACTGAAAGAACGCTGAAACTCATTGCATAAACTAGACGGCATTAAAAAAAAATGTTGGCTGCCTTTGTACAGTGTATATTTTGATTTCATGTAATCAGCATGAAACGTTCTGATTCAAACTATTTTGCTGTGCCCCCTGGTCATAAAATGAACCTTAAAAATAGTTCTGTTATCTTTGCTTTGTGTCTTTCCGATCAAGGTTCTGTTGCTTGGATATTTTTCTTTCTGTCTTTGGAAAAATACTTTTGGGTCTTATTACACGGTATCTGATTTGCTCGCATCTGGGATTGTTTCTTGCAAAGAAAACTTGCAAGGTGGGCTTCAGGCATCTGAGTTTTATTATAAGATAATCCCACATATTTTCAGGTATCTGGAGATAGTAAAGTATTTGGTCTATTTTTAAAAAAGTAAAGTTTATGTTTTTGAAAGCAGCCTTTGTAATCTCTCCTTTCCATTGAAGTTTTACATTGTTAAGGACAGAAAAACTATTACTTTATGAATGAGAGATCAGGATTTTTAAAAATTTATGTATTTGTACATAAAGAGATACATATGCATTATAAGGGGCATATTTGATATGTCTTTTTATCCTCATTTACTTATAAAAATATTAGTAGTGTATCCATATCCTTGTTACTCAAAGTGTAGCCCATGGACCAACAGCATCAGTATCACTTTAGAGTTTGTTGGAATGGCATAATTGTTGGCCCCACCCCAGACTTACTGATGCAGAACTTCTGGAACAGAGCCCAGGAATCTGTGCTTTCACACTCCCTAGCAGTGTGTCCAGACCACTTGGACATATAATATATAAATGCTTGGGGGTACATTGCATGGTGATTGGCATATAGATGAGGAATCTCTCATTTTGCATTCATTGATTGAATTACTGAACATTAACTTTCATCTCTTTGGTGTCACAGTCTCATGACTGTGTTTTCCTTCTTCTCTATATTACCCTGCATGATAAGCAAACCCTCTTCTCTCTACTCTTATCTTCAAACATGACCAGTCATTCTAAATACACTTAATACTAGTTTTCATTAATTAGTTATCATGTATACATACCACACTTACTGAAAGTCATCCATAGACCAGAACATTCTGAAAGAGATAGAGCTGACATAAATGTAACTAGTTAACAGATAACCAGGTACACAAAGATCTGTTTAGAGAGTGTTTCAAAAACCACTTAATTCATTTCTTTTTGAGTCGTTAAAAAGAATGGGGAATCTAAAGTTTCATTAATAAAGGCCAATTACAGGATCAGCATTTTTCTTTAGGAACACATTCTTACTGCCTAAGTTGATAGAATCATGGACCTTGGATCCATGTGGGGAGCTCTAAGGAAAACTCTCATCTGTTAGTAGAACTCCCAGTGGTAAGAATGTGAGTCTGGGAAAAGGGAGATGTGGATCTAGGTCTTAGTTCCCTACTAACAACCACGTGATCTTGGTCAAATTCTTAGACCTGCCTAAGTCTCCATGCAAAAAATGAATGTGCGCTCCAGCTCATCCAGGATAACACAAGAGATACTAGTTCATCATTGTTTTTTATGGCTGAGCTGTACTCCATGGTTTACATATACCACATTCATCAGGTGTTGGGCTGATGGGAGGGGTCAAAAGGATTCACACTTAATGAGTGTAGTGTGCTCTTTCAGGGAGATAGGCATGCTTGTAGCTCTGACTTGGGTGGTACAAAGGCAATATATGTAACCAAAGTGTTTGTACTTCCATAATGTTCTGAAATTTTAAAAAAATGTATGTGAGCAGGCAGAAGGATCAGAAGAGGCAGTAGGCAGTACTGATTCAGAAACCTATGAGTTTAAGAAGCCAGACCAGATCCATGGGGACACCGACACAAAGGCCTGCTGGAGATTGGCTGACTGATGCAAGCAAGTGAAGCAGACCCCGTGTAAGGCATTAGATAATTTGAGTGTATTGAGGGTAAGATTCTGACTGCTTTGTGAAAGCCTGCAGGAGGCAAACAGAAGGCCCAAACAAAATAAGGAACTACCTACCAGTTAGTAGCTATCGATTTAGATCCTTCAAAACTATTGGACTATTTATGTTTAAAGACAATAGCATTTTTTAAAAGCAAAGACAAAAAATAAAACCAACATCTTGCCCTTGTGGGAAGTGGGAAAACATTGACATGCTTTGCAAAGTAATCCAAGATGCTACAGTTTGAATGTCTTCCAGATACCTTCCAATGACTCTTCTATTTGACTCTTGCTTAACCCGAGTCAGGAGTAATAGCATTTATGCTGCTGTTGGTGAGCCTGCTGTGTGGACTAAGCAAGTTTATACAAACTGTATGTAGTCTATGTGATTGTTACTCCCTTTGGGTTAAGCAGTACAGAACTTATGCAGCTGTACTTGGTAGACCTGATAAATGATGGTATCCTCTTTCACAAAGTGGACAATTTTATATTCTAAACAGAATTTATTTTTTATTTCAGCATATTACAAGGGTACAAATGTTTAGGTTACATATATTGCTTTTGCCCCACCCAAGTCAGAGCTTCAAGCATGTCTGAACTGAACTGATATGGCCATTTACAAAGAAAATTGCTGCGTGAATGATATAGTTCTTTATACTTCATAGCATCATTCAATTGACCTCTATTCAGATTCAAGTCAACTACCAATTATCAGAGCCAGCTGAGCCTGTTTCTATCCAGGCCTAATGGTCTCCTTTACCCATCTGTAAAATGAGACCTGCTATGGCATAGTCAGGTGTTCTTTATATGAACATATTAGTCTTCTAATTTATCTTGAGCATCACATTTTAAGAATAATAGGGAATGTGCTTGGCAGATAATGTTGGGATGGAGCCAAGATCATGCAGAAGTCTTTGGAACCTTTTTATTTGAGTATACATATTTTTTAAAAAATCTGATTAAGCACATGTGGATTTTGAGTTTTGTGGGCTTATTTCTTTTAACAAATTACCCTCCATCCATCATTAAAAAAAATGCCCTGAGGGAAAATAATCTGGTAAGTAACCCTTGACCTCTCAATATTCTAGCCTAGGATCCTTATAAGGCAAATCGGGAGCTTTGTGCTTAATCACTGCCTCTTACTGTTAATGAAATGCAAACTTCTTTCAATCCTCAAAGCATACCACCAAAACATACAATGCACTTTCCCTTTCTAGAGTGGGTCATCTCAACCTAACTCTAGCATGTTTTAACTCTTTGCCAAACATTCTCCTCTCTATGACAACTCCAACACCCCCCTGTTTTCTAAAATCTGCTCCTTAAAGCCAGCACCAGATGGCAGGACCAAGTCTGGGCTGCAAGGAGCTGCCAGCATTACCCAGACTTCTGAGCATCCATCTCTGTGCAAGGCAGTATTCCTGAGCTACTGTGAATGGGGTTTCATCTTCTCTCTCTGCCTCTTTGGAGCCTCAACTGTTTATTCATCTTTGATTATGATTTTTATTATAGTAACTTTTTATCTATTGCTTTGTATTTCTTTTTAATTCTATTATTACATGATTATGTTGTCCTTATGAAAAAAATCAAACACATCATTATTCATGATATTGATATATTAATGCAATAGGTTCTTCAACTATTTCCCTAGTCATAGTGATTGTTTTACCCAATATTTGCTAAGTCAAGTGATGCTGCAATAAAACCTCTTTCTGATGTCTCTGTGCATATGTGTACATAGACCTCCATGACGGATTTCTAGAAGTGGAGGTGCTGTGTCAAAGAACAAGTGCATTTAAAATTGAAATGAACATTGCAAAATTTCCCCTCAAAGCAACTACTATAACTACAAAAGGCATATCATATACCTTTAATGGCATGGATAAATTTGACTGCATTTTGATGACAATTCATTCAAAAACACTTTTTAAAATTTTAATTTCATAATATATAAAAGTAAATTAGGCAGATGAATATTTATGTCAAAGAAATCCATATGCTTTCTCTGGTCATTCTAGGTAAAAGAGATGCTGGAAGATAGCAAATTATCTAAGAGTCAGTGTATTGTAGATAGTCCCAAATGTTCTAGAGATGGCCAGTATACCTGCATATTAAGTAAAATGTTGATTTTTAACAAAAAATGAAATGAGTTTCAAAATGGCAGTCTTACCACAGCTGTATCACAGTTGTATCAGGACAGTCACCTAATTAATCTTATAAACCTGAGTCGTAAAACTCAATCTATTCTCGTAGATGCCCTTTTTTATATACTTGCAGTTCATAAATGCCATTCTTCCAGCTGAACTGTAATATCCAATCAAATTATGAGCTGATATACGTACAAAATGCTCACAGTGATTTTTAGTCCATATTTTACTGTCTTTTCACCCAACTAAATGATCTGTGAAATCTCCTAATTCTATTGTCTTTCATTGCCAGATCATTGAAGTATCAGTAAAGGGTCAGCATTAAAACTCCACCAAATTAATCAGAAAAGCCAACTTTTAAACACATCTCCAGAATGACTTTAGCACAAAATAGTCCCCGTATGCCTCTTAATTTTTTCTTTTTGCACATTACTACTGTATCGCATCACGGGACATTAAGCATATTTCAACTCATGGGACTAACTCAATCATGTTTTTAGAAATTGAAAACAAATGTTGTAACTGGATGAATGATAATATTGAAGTAATAACAATTTCCTAGTAGGCGTACTTGTTTAATGGATTGCATAGTCTTTCAGCTTGTAAACACTGGAATGCCTATCACTCACTGAATTTTTTTTTTAAGGCTAAAGTTTAGCAATGATTTGATTTGCTACAGAAGTCACAACAAATATGGAGTTTATTTGTGTTCTGATTCTCATTAGCGGAATCATTTTCCTCATTGGAAGATAACTTAGAGGGTTGATTTTACTTTAGGGATAGCGGGAACCAACGTAACGCTAGACTTGATTTAAAAGTGCTGTCCTCTTCCCTTTTTGTTGGAATTTTCTGTAACATAATAAATGCACTAAATTGTGCTGGCCTCAGCCTGAAGCACAGGGTTATACACTCCCTTTCTTAAAGATATTTAGAAAAATCTGTCTCAGTGCTTGGCAACTACTCTGACAGAAAACAGATAAAAATAAGGGTGGTTTATCAGTTTTGCTGTTCTTATCATGTTTCAGGTTGAAGGCTGTTGAAATGATGAAAAACAAACAGCACTAAATAGGGTTCCGTCATTATCACTGCAATGGGGGAGCTGAGTTTTTCAGGATCAAAGAAAAATGCATTTGCTTTTAGAACTACAATCCTTCATTTTGAGAGGTGCACTGCACTCAGATACTGAGGGGTGAAAAAAAGAGTACATTGGCGGAGGAAATAAAATAAATATGTGCTGCTATGGGAACTTGGAAATTCAAACAAAAGTAGGCTGGCATACTTTTAAAAGGTCTGAATTTTCAATGTTCAATTTCATAAGAAAATTCCTGAGCAACTGGAGGTTTGTTATTCCTGAGCAACTGGAGTAAAGCATAAGCACGGGTTGTTTCCATCTCCTTAAATTATAAGAACTCCCTTTATCTTTGTAAACATGTGTCAAAGGAATTTTCCCATGCTGGGGGGGTTGGGGAATGTTTCTGTATATGTTGTTATCTAAGAGAGGGCCTGATATTTTTAAACTTGTGTTTTTTCTTTTTGCCACTCAAGTTGAGCACCTTCAATTTCTCTGGCATGGAAATTGTCAAATGTAGCAGAGACAAGGAAGCTGTTGTCCTTTCACTTGAGGGGATTATCAACTAGCATAGGGATAATAACCGGAAAACACACATAAAGTAAGGCAGTTTCTTAAAAAGAGGTCTAAATTGTCATAGGAGTCCAAGGAGGAACAAATCAAGGCAGGAATCTTGATCAAGCAGCAGTTGAGGTTCATCTTGAAGGAAGGCAAATGTCAACAGGTAGAGACGTTAAGGAGGTGGAAGGTCCAGCACAGGCAAAGTCCCAGAGGTGGGAAGGCTTAAAACATGTTTACTTTGGTACTGAAGGAAAGCTATGAATCTTATAATAAAAATACTGCCTGAGAGCTATGTGGTTTTAATGGTGAGGCCAGTGCCTAAGAAATATTTGGAGGAAAATTTTGAACCTCCAAGTTAATTAAAAACCCACAGTTACTTGGGGCAAACATTCCTATTAAAAGACCGAAAATCCGACTGTCCTGTGTTTTGTTTTTTAGTTTTTATTTGTTTATTTTAAGAGACAAGGTCTCACTCTATCGCCCAGGCTGGAGTACAGTAGCACAATCATAGCTCACTAAAACCTCAGCAATCCTCAGCCCTCAAGCAGTCCTCGCACCTCAGCCTCCTGAGTAGCTAAGACTGCAGGAAGGCCAGCACACCCAGAAAATTTTTTAATTTTTTTGTAGAAACAGCATCTTGCTATGTTGCCCTGGCTGGTCTCAAACTCTTGGCCTCAAGAGAGCCTCCCACACCAGCCTCCCAAAGTGTGGGGACTATAGCCAGGAGCCACTGCATCTGGCCTGGCCTATGACTTTTTCGAAATGCAAAGGAAGGCCATGAAGCAATATATTTAGAGTTTAACGAGATAATATTTGAGCCCAATAATCCTGCACAAAACCAAGTTATTGATCATATGTACATGAAAAAACATACAATTTCTCAGATACTTAAACCGTAAAAAATAATGTCATCCATGCATATTTTATATAAAGTATTATTCAAAGACATATTCCAGCCAACCAATAGATGTATAAAATAAAAACCTCAAGAATGAGTCATGTCAGAAAGATAAACTATGAAACATGTAAACAGAATTCTAGATAATTGCTGTTGATATGGTTATAAGTCAAATAAAAATGTTATAAATAATCCCTAAAGTGAAAAATAAATATGTGGAACATGCCCTTTTTCCCCGTCACTGCCTTCTAGCCATTGGCTTTCTGTTAGTTATTCAAATGTACCATTTTCTATTCTAGCACCTTTTCTTGGATACGCTTTCTTTTCAGAAGCTTTTCCACCCTGTTCGCTTAGCAAACAGTTACTTGACCTTTAGGTATTGTATTAGTCTGCTCGGGATGCCATAACAAAATGCCACAGACTGCGTGGCTTAAGAGCAACAGAAATTTATTTTCTCGTAGTTCAGGAAGCCAGAAATCCAAGATCAAGGTGCGGGCTGGGTTGGTTTCTGGCAAGGCCTCTCTTCCTGGCTTTTCGATGACCACTTTCTCACTGTGCCCTCCCGTAGCCTTTTCTCTGGGCATGCATGCAGACAGAGATCTCCTCCTCCTCTTGCAAGGGCACCAATCCTATCTGATCAGGACACCCACCTTATGACCTCATTCAACTTTAATTACCTCCCGAAGGGCCCTATGGTTAGGGTTTCACCATAGGAATTTTGAGAGACACAGCAGAGACACAATTCAGTTCATAACAGATATCAATTTAAACGATGCTTCCTCAAAGGTGTTCTCCCAGCATCCTGCGTATTCGCCTAGCAGCAATTGTTGAGATTTGTAATTAGATGCTTATTCACGTGATTATTTGTTGTCTAATTACCCCACTAAACTGTAAATCTGCAAGAAAAAAGGATCATGTTTATCTTGCTCACTGCTTCTTCCTTTTCTTAGTGCATGGTAGGCACTCAGTAACTACTTGTGGAATAATAGTGAACAGAGTCTTATGAAAATATAGCAAATGTGGATGGAAGAACAAAGTAATGAGCATTTTCCTGTCTCTCCCTGGGTGGTGGGAATGGACAAATGAACATAGTTAGCATGTGCTGGTAAATGTGTGACAATCAGCTCTCTAGAGAGAAAAAAAGAAATATTTGCTGGTTTTCTTGGTGTAAATATTCCCACCATGGGTGATGTCAAGTTACAAATGTGAGGTCACGGGGGAGAGATGATCAGTAGCATATCATTACAGTGTCCCTCTTTATCAGCAGGGGATGCCTTCCAAGACCCCCAAGTGGATGCCTGAAACTTCGAATAATACAGAATCTGATCAGCATCAGTCAGAACATGCTTCTGTTCATGTCTTCCACCCACAAATTTAATGCCTTTTCCATTTTAACTAAGCACTTATCACACACTGTGGCCATAACTTTCGCAGTTTGAGGTGCAACAGACTAGTGCAAATTTCTCTTTCCCTCTTTACAATTTCACAGAAGATTCATTCTTAGCATAGATCTTAGCAACCTTAGCATACAATTTTTTTTCTTTCCTTATTAAGTTGAGAACTTTCACCTTTTCCCTTAAAGGAGGCAAAGCACTTTACACTTTCTCTTTGGAGTATTCGAATTGCCACAATCACTACTCTTGCATTTTGGGGCCGTTATTAAGTAAAATAAGGATTACTTGAACACAAGCACTGCAATACCAAGACAGTCGATCTGATAACAGAGATGGCTACTAAGTGACTATTGGGTGGGTAACACAGACAACGTGGGTAAGCTGGACAAAGGGAGGGCTTACGTCCTGGGCAGGATAGAGTGGGAAGGTGTGAGGTTTCATCACACTATTTAGAACAGCACACAAATTTAAATTATCCTGGAATTTTCCATTTAATATTTTCACACCACAGTTAATCACAGTAACTGAAACCTTTGAAAGCGAAACCACAGATAAGAGGAGACTCCTGTATATGTTTTCACCTCAAGAGCGTAAAATAATTAAGAAGCAATAAACTTTGAATATTACCTTTATTTTTAATCTGTTTAGGCAAAATCCCTGAAAATTTAATAATTGGCTTTTGCCAGCTCCAGTGCACCGCTGATAGATAGTTGAATAAAATGGTGGAGATCGAATATGTAGAAACTTACAATTTGTTATTGTGCAGGGCAAGAGGCAAAAACAAACCAAGGTAATTTTTCAATTTTAGAGCTGAGTGTCAAGGAGAGAGTGAGAGCAGGAGGAGATTTGAGAGAAGACGCTGATGAAGCTTGGAATTTGTTTATTTTTGGGAGACTTGAGGGTGGTTTGAATTTTAGGCCTCCGCTTGTGCTGAAAGGGTCATCACTTTAGGAATCCTTTGGAGATTATTACTGAGCCATGAAGGGGAATGAGGGAAGGACGGATAGAATTTTGGGGGCATTATCCACATTTGGGGGGCCTGGCAGAGGTATATGAATCTGGGAAAGTGGTGCAGATGGACCAATACAGAGGGGCAAGTGGATAATTAGCACTGGAGTCAAATAAAAATTTTTTAAAAACATACTGAGGCATAGTCTGAAGGGATGCTGGTAGATATCTGAAGATGACATTTAGAATTCATCTTTAATTTTGGTTTCCAACTTGATAGGAAATCTACTCTGTTACAAAATCAATGGAACCATGAGACAGGACCATAATGCAATTCTTTTTGGCTAATCTCATGTACTACATGTTTTGAGTTATTTTGTGTTTGGGATAATTGCAGAATCTCCTCCCTTCCTCCCATTGACCCCAAGGAGGTATCTGATGTTTCCCAAACCCCCTCACTTAGTGTCAAAGAAACCAAGGAAGAAAGGCTTTTCAAGGAACCTGCATGAGCAGTAGTCAAAAGCTGCTAAAGGAATGTTATAGAAGAGTGGGCTGTAAGAAAGTCCCATATGTGGCAATTATTGCTGACCTAAATGGTAGAAGGCAGCAATAGAAAAAGGAAGTGAAGCAATAGAAAAGGGAAAGGAAATGGGGTGCTAAATTGTAGCATCTCCAAACCTGCATTTGAATGAATCCCTGCTCTGCCATCTACTATGAACTGTATGACTTCAGGGAAGTTCCCAAATGTTATGAATCAGAGAAGGGGAGAGGAAACTGACATTTACTGAATGCCTCCCAGGCGCCAAGCACAGTGGTGGGAAGGCCCTTGACTGCCATCTCACCTGCCCTGACAATAGACGTGAAAGCAGAAAGTTCCTCTCAAATGTAAGACACATTTATTGGAAACAGGTGGAGAAAAGGAAGACCAGCTTGAAGGGGTAGATCAAAGCAAGATTTTAAAAGCCGGCTCTCAAATGCTTCTGCAGTGATTCTGTCACAACTTTCCCTCCATTATGTTGCCTGTTTCTTGTTGCCAGCTTTAGAGGTAGAATTTCAAAATGGAATGTGTACCTACAGAGTAACTGCCTCTTCCATTATGTTTGCAAAACACTTGGTATGTTTAATTCAGCCTTAAGATTTACTAGATAATTAGACTCACTAGATAATTACCTAGAGATAATTGTCACTACTATGATTTAAGAAAAACAGGAAAATAGAGAAGAGGTTAAGTGACTTTCTCAAGGACACACAGCCATTAGTATCTGAAAAAATACTTTGAACCCCTGGTCTTGATTCAGGTTAAAACACATGTCCAATATTTAAAGCCCTCAAGAACTCTTCACCCTAGAGAACAGGTAACGTGCAGGTTCCAAGGCTCAGTCAGCTCCTTCCCTACATTTCACGTGAACAGCAAGATTGGGCAGCTAATGGTATTTTGTGTTTTGGGGGAAAAACAGATTTTGTTCAAGTCATAGCTGTTCTTCTTTTGTTTCTTTCCATCCATTCCACAGTTCATAATTTAGACGCAGGGACATAGGTGATTTTTTTTCCTCCTTCAATTTCTGGGAAAAATACATCATTGCCGTCACAAAAAGGTTGATACTGTTTAGAGCTGGAGTTATTCCTACTAATTTTGCAAGATTCTGTGGTATCTTTTTCCCAGAATATAGAACAATGCATCATTCAGACATTTGAATGGTCCCTGATGCATATTTTGGGAAAACATTCCTGCCGTTATCTAGGATTGACTTGATATATAGGGCTCAGTTATGAAGTTTACCGTGTGGTCTCCACTAGGAAGAGCTGCATGAGGCTATGTCCAATTAGAAGGAATGAACAAATGGAATGAAGACAGTTTAGAAGACGACACAGAAAGAACGAAAGATGTTACTTACAATCTTAGAACCTGCCACATATGGGGTTTGTAAGAAACCTAGAAAGACAAACCTTTTCCTGGTAAAGTCCTACTTAGATTCTTTTCACTGCAATCCAATGGCATATTGAGAGACCGAGACACAGAGACAACTTAAAGCATTTTCCTGTCTCCTTATTCCCTAACAAACACTACGCAGAGTAGTCTTCAGATATTCCCCCCGTAGCCAAACCCTTGCCAAATGTAGGATTTCTTTTACTAAGAATTCTGCTTCCTAAGTAGGCTTATCGTACCTGCATGAGCTACTCATTACCTAGGGCCTCTTACATCCATCACTAATTCATTCACTTATTCACCAAACATGGTTAAACATTTAACACACTTGGTGCAGGGCACACAAAGATAACAGCAACAACAAAAAGCAGTTCCTGCCCTCACAATGTCCACTGTTTGTTTATGGATGGCTGCCCTAAATTAATAATATGATTTGACTGGGGCTGTAGTGGAGGGGTATTTGATGCACCGAGGGATCTGGGGCAAAGGGTGATTGATCCCACCTGGGGGAGGTGGAGATGAGGAATGACAGGGAAAACTTGCCATTTAATAGGCTTACTTACTAGAACAAACTAAATAAAATGAGACTTCATGGATCTCAGTGCATCTGAACCCACAGGCTAACAGAGCTCTATGTTAATGCTGGCATCAGGTTTCTAACTGGTTCTGTGCCAAGGTATGTGCTGTCATTTTTAAGAGTCTATGTTTTAGAATGTTTTTGTGTGATATCTCAATGTCATGTCAGTTTGTGGGTTTAAACTTTGAATGGAGTCTTAGAATCAGTATCCAGGGGCCCTCTGGCATAGGATATTAAAAAAGCAAGCAATTTCAAAATAGTCATTATGTCAAATTCTCACTTAGCCTAATCTATAAACCACAGGCTGAATTTGATAAACACTGTTCAATAATTAAAAGTATTATTTTGTTTTAGAAAATGCTCCCTTACCACCTTGCAGCCATTTGTACCAGAGAGAAATTGCCATTTCACTTGAGACAGGAGCCCTGGTGTTCATTAAACTTACTCATTTGAGAGTTGTGGTGTATTTCTTGCACAGGTACCGATGAAAATTTTCACATGTAGCTCCCAGAACCAGCAGTATGATTACAAAAGCTGTTCCTTCTCTTTTGTTATTCCAGCATCCTTAATTGCCCATCCTTCCTGTCCTTCAAGTCCCATTTCAAATGCCACACCATCTACAAAACCAACATATCCTTTTCTTCCTTGCATTATAAATAGTTAAGTAGAACACAAAGGCTCTTGATAGACTCTGAGCTCTTTAAAGGTAAGATCTAAGTCATCTGTATTGTTGTAGCCCCTATTTCTCTTAGCAAAGTACATCACTGCTCATTGAATGAAGAAATGGACAGATCAATGGATGGATGGGCAGATAAATAAACACATAGATACACAGATGACAGAAACAGTGACATGTAGTGAATAAAGGAAGCTATTGCTCGGTGTGTAAGGTGCTGATGCACACCTATTCCTGTTGATTACATGTTTACCAGGCAAAGAAACATGCAAGGTCAGAAAAAAAGGAAACATTTTGGATTGAATCATGCTTGACACATAAATGTACTCAGCCTGAAAGGTTTGATAAATAGGAAGCATGCAAAGCTTACCTGGAGATTTTAAGGACAATCTTTATTTTTTGTATGATGAACTTAAATAGACTTAGAGGGTTTATTTAAACATACAGCCTAGTTAGATCTTTACCAATATCAAAAAATACCTTCTAAAAAGCCTAAGTGGTTGTATTTTTTCAAAATGGTTTCAAAATAGTGTCTACTTTGTACTGCCTGATCAAGGAGCATAGTAATTATGGATTTAATGTTTTTTACATTTTAAAACCAAACTAATTTTACTTAGTATTTTGTTCCTTGCACTCTGGTTATCGTTCCTAGATAATACTTTTGACTTTAGAGTGTTTCAAAATCATCACAATAGCTATTTGAGTAGAGTAGAATTAATGGTTGTAAGATCTAGTTAAGAAATAAAAAATAATAATACGTCTTTTGTGTGTTGATTTCCTGATAGGTTTATTTGGGCTTTTCTTTTCTCTGTATTTTCCTTATAGTGCGGGAGTTGGCCGGACTGGTTGTTTCATCGTAATAGATGCCATGTTAGAAAGAATAAAGCATGAAAAAACTGTAGATATTTATGGCCATGTAACTTTAATGAGAGCCCAGAGGAATTACATGGTTCAAACAGAAGACCAATACATCTTTATCCACGATGCACTGTTAGAAGCAGTGACTTGTGGAAATACCGAAGTGCCGGCTAGGAACTTGTATGCCTACATTCAGAAGCTGACACAAATAGAAACAGGAGAGAATGTCACAGGAATGGAGCTCGAATTTAAGGTATGATACCGGATGCGATGTGGTTATTCAGGAGCAAGTCATTCTGAGATTGTCTTTGAGTTGTGGCTTTACTTTCTTAACCTTTCAGATTTGTGAAGTACAAGATTCATTTGATCTTTTTCTCAGTTGTCTGATTATTAAACACTTTCTTCCTCTCTTCATCGTCTGTTCTTTGTTTCCTAACCTGATAATACCATGAGTCTTTGTATTCTAATCTAAATTGAGAGATCATATTCTCGGAAAATATTTAAACATTCAATAGACTATATGGAGTAATTAGGTAGAAGTGAAAAGCCATGCAGTTTGAATAGTCATTTATTTTAAAGTAAACAAAAGATTTATATCCAAAAGGGAAATCTTGGGTACATTGCATTCAAACCATAGGCTAAAATTATCCTTGTTGGATTTTTTTTTTCTATTCAACAGCGTCTAGCAAGCTCAAAAGCTCACACCTCAAGATTCATCAGTGCCAATCTTCCATGTAATAAATTCAAAAATCGCCTTGTTAATATTATGCCATATGAATCCACAAGGGTATGCCTGCAGCCTATCCGAGGAGTAGAAGGATCTGATTACATCAATGCCAGTTTTATTGATGGATACAGGTATATATTCTTGCTCACCTGACTATCCAAAGCCTTGGCATTTACATGTGCCCTAGTTTCATAACTGGAATAAATTTCATCTCAATTCAAAGCCATTTTCTTTCTGCATAGGTCAGCATTTAGTCCCTTGGTATTTGCTTTTTGTTATTTTGGATAGAAGTATGAAGCAGTAGTTATGGAGTGTTTAATCTGTCCTTCTGTACTCTTTTTTTCAGAAGCCATTTGGATTTGGAAGGAATTAATAAAGAATCTGTTTTGCAGCATATTTCATAAATTTAATAGATTGTATGAGAGTCATTTCTAGAAAATGAAGCTGCACAACTGTTTCTTAAGTGATTTGTATGACACATGAAATTGAGCTATTAGCATTGCACTAAAATTTAAATAATAATGATAAAGACATACATCATAATATTAACAAAGCAGTTTCTTTTACAAAGTCCTCAAAATGTATTAAGTGCTCTTATTTGATTATGTAATCTTAATGGAATTTACTGCAATTGCATTGATAGTATGGTTTCATTTTCTGTTACCAGCTTTGATGTTTACATATCAAATGTGAGCTTTTGTATGTTTTCTAAGTACTTTAACACGCTCTTTTCATTCTCTATAATTCAGACAACAGAAAGCCTACATCGCTACCCAGGGTCCCTTGGCTGAGACCACTGAAGACTTCTGGAGGATGCTTTGGGAACACAATTCCACCATCGTTGTGATGCTCACCAAACTGCGTGAAATGGGCAGAGTAAGTGTGTCACCCTTGTGTCTCCTCCTAAGACACATTTATTCTCTGGAGGAATGAAGGTTCTATCTTAATAAATCAAGTGCCAGTGTCATTTTTTCAAAATACAGAGTACTTGGGACACAATCTGTACCATCTATTACTCCTTGTTGGTTTCTAATTTGCAAAGCCACATCAAGTTATTAAATTTGTGTGTTTTGAAGAAAGATCTAGTGCTTTGTTTCCAATGAAGCACAATCATGGGGACAGATCAGTAAGCAGGTATCTTTGTTTGACTATGTCTGACTCTCAGCATATTCTATTTTTTTTTTTTTTTTCACTCTGAATGGCTGGAGTTTCATGAGCAAATTTGCTGTCATTTCTCTGTATGAAGGAACTGGCTTTCTTTTATTCTTGAGGCAAATTCTTACTTGCCTGTGTTCCACTCCCATTGAACAAAGTGTTAGAAAATTACAGTTTTTCTGTAGGTTTTTCTAAGGACAAAATCTGGTCACCCAAATCCACTTTTAAAAGTTGATTATTTTGAAATGCCCATAAAATAGTATTCAAGATACCTAAGGTATCTATTATTACTTCTTTTTTTTTTTTTGAGGTTGTACAAGGCAATTTACTTTTTTATTTTTTTAATTTAGTTTTATTTTATGTAATTTTTTTTTATTGCAGCATATTATGGAGGTACAAATGTTAAGGTTACGTACATTGCCCTTGCCCCCCTTCCCCCTCCAGTCAGAGCCTCAAGCCTGACCATCCCCCAGATGGTGCTATTATTACTTCTTTTAATACTATTCTATTATTGCTTACTAGTATTAGAGATACCACTTAGATTCAGTAGATGCAAGCATTTTGTCATATTTTCTCTCTTCTTTGTACAAATTAAACACCAGAAATATAGCTAAAACCCAACTTTTAGAGCCCACAGAGAGAACAAAAAGAATATCAGACCAGAACAGTAACTGACTAATCTGATTTGGCCGCTGACTCTGCAGTGTTTAGCCAACCCATTAAAACTGCCTGGGCCCCAGTTTCCTTGACAAGATGGGAACAAATCATTTCAGAGGTTTCTTTTTGTGTTCACATTGATGGTTCTCTTGATTCCACACCTCAGTGGCACCAGTGTGCTGTGGGGGTGCAATGTACGACTGACATGGCCAGCATTATCCAAGGACTGATGTAATTATTGGGATAACTTGTAGGTGTGAAGATGCTTACCCTATCCAAGTATTCAATTCAACTGATGTGTATTCACCAGCTACTATATGCCAGTACTGTGCTGGACACCATGGGCAAATAATGAACCAGATGGTTTCCCCATATTTGGGGAGCTCATGGTTTCAAAGAGAAAATGAGTCACATGCAATTGTAATTGCCTTGAAGTTTGAAATTTTATTAATGAGATAAAGAAATTAGATAGGTAGATACATGATAGGCAAAACTTCATTTATACTTTGTGTAGTTTAACATTAACCTTCTCTCCTTTTAGGAGAAATGTCACCAATACTGGCCAGCAGAGCGATCCGCAAGATACCAGTACTTTGTTGTAGATCCCATGGCTGAGTACAACATGCCACAGTATATCCTAAGGGAATTCAAAGTCACAGATGCCAGGGTAAGTTGGCACAATCTTCAACTCTTAACCATTAGCCAAAGAGTAGTCTAAAATACACTTCTCTGGGAGAAACATTTGCCAAGCTCCATACTCCCAAAAAGAAAAGGAATCGGCCATCCTGGAGAACTGTTTTTTTTGTTTGTTTTTTTTTTAAATAAGAGTAACTTTCGTCTGTCTGGCAAGCATTCTCACAAACTCAAGCTTGGCGTCTATTCAAACACAACATCTGGCAGCCCAACTTTGGGGATGCACTTGGTGAGTGTTTGTGCTGGGAAGCATTTACTGATTGGTTGGCTGTGCTTACATTCACCTTCTCAGCTCATTCTCCTTGGAGCATTTTTTGACTTCTTCATTACTTGAGGCTGTAAACGTGTTGTTGTTTTGCAAAGACCTTTAGGTCATGTGGGCCCAGAGGTTAATTTGGTATGATTTTAAAACTGCAAAGCAAATGGCATTCTTTAGAAAAATCTGACAAGCTTTGCACATTCTAATTTGATTCCTGGCAGAGTTTATTCCTCGGTGTGCTAATGTGTCTGTCCATGAGAGCTGTGCACCCACGACCCTTGTTGGCTAATTTTCATTCTGCATTTCTTATCTAGATTGCGGAGTCCAAGGTTCAGCCCTGATGTAAGATGTTCTATGCATAAACTTTAATATATTTGCCTTTGGCTACTTTCAAACCATGATTACAAACACATCTTGGGGAGACCGGGTCAATTCAAAGACCTGTTTTTTTTTTTTTTTTTGGAACTGTCACAGTGGGTGGGTTGAATAAAACTTCAGGATAGATCTATTTACTTGATCCATTGTTTTTTCTGGAAAGCTCTTTCTCTAAACTTACATTTGGAGATTGTTTTGCTAATCCCCAAAGGCCAGCCCTAGCTGTTGACCTTAAGTGAAAGAGAATTTGGTTAGCAGGAGGGTTGGTCCAGGTAGCAGACCTGTTAATCCCAGAAAGTCTAACATATTAACTACTCTGAAGGTGCCTGTACTCCAGGCAGCATTTAAGTCCCTAGGTCTCGTTTCTGAGTTGTCCAGGCAAACATGCCTTGGTGACCTGCCCCGTTGTTTAAAAAAAAAAAAAAAATCACGCCCTTTCAGAATTTAAAGCTAGGTATGTGACTGGAAATCTTAAGTGCATTTGAGGTAAACTCACCAACTGTTCCTGATGATAAAGACTAGGAACCAAGCTCCACCAGTGGCGGGAAAACCTTACCACTCCCCATTTGACCATATTAAATCTGATCACAGTAAGCAAAAGAAGATTGAAACCAGAACTTGCTCACATGTTTGAAAAACAAGTCTCATTGTGACTCTAAGTTTCTTAGCTACCATAGCACTTGCTGTTTGCACTCCTGGTGTGTTTCTAATCTCAACTTCCCAGTTTAGGAAGCAAGTTGGCACTTGAGAATACAGTATTGTTAAAAACAGGTAACCTTTAAACGGAGTCAGGTGGTCTTTACTCCGAATAGTAAGGGTTTGTGCACATGACCTCTCCTTGCTATTAAAAGCAACTGTGGTCAGAAATGAAATCCCCAGGACATGCAGTGGAGAATAAATCTGTATTACCTGGCCTCTGGCTTTGCTTACTGTGCTTTCTAAATCTTTTCTGGAAACAAAGGGAAGTAAATCATGCTTCCATGGTAACCATCCGCAAATTAGTTATGGGGCCAAATACTTATTTCTGTATTCCTCAGTATTCTCAAAAAGTTGGAATAATCTCCCTGTTTTACTTGCATCCCCAAATAAAGTCAGTCAGAAGCCTACCCTGTGTCTGTGAAAAGCACCAGGCTCCTTGATGTGCCCACCTTACCCAGAATGTTGGGAATATGCACGTCTATATCCAGAAAAACTATGATGGGGAAATAGGTGTTAACAAAAATAAAAAGGAGGAACAAGTTGAGGCCTCTTCAAAGGGAAGAGGCCAGTTGGGAGCCCGGCCTCTTCAAGTGGAATCAGTCCCTTTAAGCTTAAAGTTTGGATTCTCTCTCTCCTCTGATGAGTCAGGGGAGGAGGTTGATGGGTATAATTGATATTCCTGGTTCTGTAGACAGAGGGCTGCTTCTGCTTTTGTGCTTCTAAAAACACCTTAAAATCCTAGAAGGAATCAGAAGTGACTTAGTATCTTCTTTTTAACCCAATTACACACTATAAGGCAGAGCAGTTTTGCCTAATCACTCTAAAAAAGAAAGACCCCTCTTGCATCTGGCTTGTTTTTCTTTTTTCTACCTTTTGGTTTATCTGTGTTAAAGCCCTCCATAGCCTCCTTAATTCCTGTGGTCAGCCAGGAAGAATTCTGTTTCAGAAAAGGGCATTTATTTGCTGATAATCTCTTGTCTCCTTGAGGGATGCTTCACTTCCTGCTTAACAGCATAGTCGCATGGCACATGCTCTGTCCCCTGCATGGCTGGAAATTGTATCCCTCTGAGACTCGTGGGGCATCCAGGTTAACAGCAACTACCCAGTTTGTGTCAGATCCTTTAAATGTCACCATTTGTCATTTGGCAATGCTAGAAATAAGCAAGCACAGCAGATGTGAAGTTATCGTGACAACAGCGGAATCTCTGGTCTGGATGACATGCCTGGATGCTCTTTTCAATATTGAAAAGTTATTGGATTCTGAAATTTTTGAAATAGAGTATATAAGTTCCACTTCGGAAAGATGTGGTCAATGGTAATGAACCCAAACTTTGGGTGTCAGAAGCATTTGCTAATAGGAGAACTATATGGCTATTTACTATCTGAGAACCTAGGTTTTTAACTGGGCATTTTGAGAGTAAATAAACTTGTGATTTAATTATATGTGACTGTAGAAGGTGCTAATACCAGATAAGACACACACATAACTAAGTTTCTAGTTAAACATGTTTCTAACTTTTTCTACCCCTTTTATTTTTGCAAAAATAAATTATGATTGCTCTTGTGGTCTGCGTGCTTGCTGAATCCTCCTGGCGTGCTCCTCTGTGGCCGGATTTGTGGCTTTCCTTCTAAAGGACGGCCAGTCCCGAACAGTAAGGCAGTTCCAGTTCACTGACTGGCCAGAACAAGGAGTGCCAAAGTCTGGAGAAGGATTTATTGACTTCATCGGCCAAGTCCATAAAACAAAGGAGCAGTTTGGCCAAGATGGACCCATTTCAGTCCATTGCAGGTAAGTTAAAATCAAGAATGCTAAGTTTCCACTTGTGGTTAAAGCAATGATAACTATGAAAATAAATGTTGTTTATTCATTGTACAAGCTTGTTGCAGTGACTCTGCTTAATTGAAACTTTATTCTCAGAAATGTATTGTGAAATTTAAAGCACGATTCATTTCACTTCCTTTTCATGAAATGAAAATAATCAGAGGAAAATGTTTATCCCCAAAATTCACTTTCTTGTAAGAAAAAAACAAACTGTAGTTTTCCTTGCCAATTTGACCTTAACAGGAATTGTTGGTACATCCCCTAGTAATAATTTGTTCTATTAATCATTTCTTATTTGCTTTGCTTTCATAGCATTAAACTGATAATTATCTTTCTGTATCTTTCCTTTGTGTTTGTCTTCTTGGGAAAACCATAAATAGCTATCAAGCCTTAATGACAATACTAATTCTTGCCAGTCAATAAGTGATTAGAATGGTACCTCAGTTAAAAATGCAATTTGCTTGAAAATTGTTGCTATATCAGAAAATGAAGGACCTTCAAGTTAATTATTTTTAATAGTTTCTAGAGCATTTTATAATTTAAGTCATTGAAGTTAATAGAAATAGCAAGTAAATGGTTTAGACATTCACCATAAATTTAGTGCTTCTGGAAGTTGCCATGATGAAAAAACCCTCTAGCAAAAGGAATTCACCTAATTTTACTTAAACTAACATATTTTAGGTTTCTAGCAACAGAAGTCTAAGTTTCTAATCTCTTTATGGTGGAAACCTTGGGAGAATTTTTTTAAAATATGTTTTGCCTCAGCACTTTAGGAAAAAACCCTATGGTTCTTAATGACATAGAAGGCAGGATCTCAAAATAGGACAAATATTAGACTTGGGCCAAAATACCTGTGTTCTATTCCCACCTGTACTATCACGTAGCACCTTGACAACAGAAAAATTTCTCTGGACCTCAGTTTTCTCAGCTGATTGTCTAAAATCCTTTCTAGCATCCTTTGTTTGTCAGACATGGTATATTATAGGAGAAATAGATATTATTTATACACATTTGCTTTATATTGTGTTATCAAAACTCCTTTGCACAATATAATAAAAGCATGTAGAAAATGACATATGAATCAAATACAGGCATACCTCAGAGAGATTGCAGGTTTCATTCCAGACTACAGCAATAAAGTTAATATCCAAATAAAGAGAATCACACAAATCTTTTTGTTTCCCAGTGCATATAAAAAGTATGTTTACACTATACTGTAGTCTACTAAGTGTGCAATGGCAATATGCCTAAAACCCAATGTACATACTTTAATTAAAAAATACTTCATCACTAAAAAATGCTCACAATCACCTGAACCTTTAGCAAATTGTAATCTTTTTGTTAATGGGGAGGGTCTTGCCTTGATGTTGATGGCTGCTAACTGATCAAGATAGTAGTTGCTAAAGGTGACAACAGTGAAGTTTGCCACATCAGTTGACTCTGCCTTTCACAAGAGATTTCTCTGTAGCCTGTAATGTTGTTTGGTAGCATTTTACCCACAGTAGAACATCTTTCAAAATTGGAGTCAGTCCTCTCAAACTCTGCTGCTGCTTAATTAACTATGTTCTATTCTAAATCCTTTGGTGTCATTTCCACAGTGTTCACAGCATCTTCACCAGGAGTAGTAGCTTCCATCTCAAGAAACCATATTCTTTGCTCATCCGTAAGAAGCAACCCCTCTTCCATTCATGTTTTATCGTGAAATTGAAGTGATTCAGTAACGTCTTCAAACTCCACTTCTGATTCTAGTTCTCTTGCTATTTCCACCACATCTGCAGCTACTTCCTCCTCAAAGTAATCCGTGAGAGTTGGAACCAACTTCTTCCAAACTCCTGTAATTGTTGTATTTGACCTTCTATGAATCATGAGTGTTCTTAATGGCATCTAAATGGTGAATCCTTTCCAGAAGGTTTTCAATTTACTTTGCCCAGATTTATCAGAGAAATCACCGTCTATGGCAGCTATCACCTTATGAAATGTATTTCTTAAATAATAAGGCTTGAAAGTCAAAATTACTCCTGTTCCATGGGCTGTAGAATTGATACTGTGTTAGCAGGCATGAAAACAACATTCATCTCCTTGTACATCTCCATCAGCGCTCCTGGGTGACCCAGATGCATTTTTTTCTGAGCAGTAGTTCTCCACAGTAGACTTAAAATATTCAGTAAGCCAGGCAGTAAACAGATGTGCTTGCACCCAGGCTTTTTTGTCCGTTTATAGAGCACAAGCAGGGTACATTTACAATATTTCTTAAGGCCCCTGGGATTTTCAGAACGGCAAATGAGCATTGGCTTCACTTTAAAGTCACCAGCTTCCTAACAAGAGAGTCAGCCTGTCCTTTGAAGCTTTGAAGCCAGGCAATTGACTTTTCCTCTCTAACTATGAAAGTCCTAGATAGCAACTTCTTCCAGGATAAGGCTGTTTCATCTACATTGAAAATCTGTTGTTTAGAGTGGACACCTTCATCAGTTATCTAAGCCAGATTCTCTGGATAACTTGCCAAAATTTCTTTACTTCACCTTGCACTTTTATGTTATGGAGATGGCTTCTTTCCTTAAACCTCATGAACCAACCTCTGCTAGCTTCAAACTTCTTTTCTGCAGCTTCCTCACCTCTCTTCCACCTTCATAGAACTGAAAAAGAGTTGGGGCCCTGCTCTGGAGTAGGCTTTAACTTAAGGGAATGTTGCGGTTGATTTGATTTTCTATCCAGACCACTCAAATTTTTTTTATATCAGCAATAAAATTGTTTTCCTTTCTTATCTATCATGTGTTCACTGGAGTAGCACTTTTAATTTTCTTCAAGAAATTTTCTTTTGCATTCACAACGTTGCTAACTCTCTAGTACAAGAGGCCTAGGTTTCAGACTATCTTGGCTTTTGACATGCCTTCCTCACTAAGCTTCATTTATTTCAGCTTTTGATTTAAAGTGAGAGACGTGTGACTCTTCCTTTCTCTTGAACACTTAGAGGCCATTGTGGGGTTATTAACTGAGTTAATTTCAATATTGCTGTGTCTCAGAGAATAGAGAAACCTGAAGAGAGAGAGAAAGGCGGGGGGACAGCTGGCCAGTAGAGCAGTCAGAACATATATAACATTAATTGATTAAGTTTGCCATTTTATATTGGCATGGTCGTAGTGCCCCAAAACAATTATAATAGTAACATCAAAGATCACTGATGATAGATCATCATAACAGATATAGTAATAATGAAAAAGTTTGAAATATTGTGAGAATTACCAGAACATGACACACAGAGACAAAGTGAGCACATGCTTTTGGAGAATTGGTGCCAATAGACTCGCTTGAGGCAGTGTTGCCACAAACCTTCAATCTGTTAAAAAAAAAAAATGCAATTATCTGTGAAGCACAATGAAGCAAAGCGCAATAAAATAAGGGATGCCTGTATTCAGACAAAGAGGATGGTATATATTGGGCTTGAATTGCCTGGATATTTCTTTTAATTTTACACATAATTTGCCTAAATGCTAATTTAAACTTTCCCAATATAGTCTGTAAAGAAAATAATACCTTTAATTTAATACATACTCTTAGCTTTAGGCATTCCTGTAAGATTAAGTGTATAAGTGTGTTCACATGCAGGTGTGTATTACATTGCTTTTATCGTCACAAAATGATTTAAACACTCTGTTAATATAAATGCTATGGCATATTATCACATATCTTATATGTATATTGAAGACTTCTAAATATTTTATCTGGTAATGTTCTGGAAATATTACTTATATATAACGTATTAAACTAACATGATAAAGTTAGTAAATTTGGAAGCTATAAGGCCAATGTCTGTTCTTTTCTTGAAAATACTTAGTAGAACTCCAGAAACACCATATTTTTATTACATTTGAGCAATTGAATCAAGGTGTGATAGGCTCCAGAGTTTTTGGACCATTCAACAAAAAGATCACAAAGCACAGTTTTTCATGACTGAGAGAGACTTTCGATGTTGAAATGGACCTTCCAGGCCATCTACTCCATCTTAACAGAAGCCCTGACTGCTGCTGGGCAAAGACCGCCCTGGATTTTAAAGCCTCGCTTAAAGTTTCTGTTTGGACTCTTTAGAAATCCCCATTCATGAAGGGCCACATTATTTATACATGCCAACAGCTACATCCCCAGTCTGTGCCAAGTGTTACACATGCCATTTAATTAGGATTCCAAAACGTAGAGATTTTTCAGAGTATTTACGGTTTTCCTCATTACCTAAATCTCCACATGCTTTCCTGCTTCTTAAGTGCACAAGAGCTATGAATTAGTTTTCTTTCTTGCTGCCGTGAAGATTCTGGAATTATCTTAAAACAGTTAAGACAACAGAGAGACTCTCGAAACCTTGCTAATGTAGTGGAAAGAATCCTGGGGTTTTAGCTGCTGATCATCTAAAAATAGTAGATAAGTTTAGAGATCAGTGGCTCTTAACCATTTTTGTTTTCAGATTAGAGACCCCTTTGAGAATCTATTGAAAGTAGTAAGTTTCAGGAAGTAGGAAAAAGTATAGCACGTACACAATCTGTACATGTACTTACAGGATAGTCATAAATCCTCCTGGAGAGTATGTGAAAATTCCATGTCAAATAAAGCCCCTGTTGTAGAATCTCTTTTCTCATATCAAAATCAATGTCGATACTTGAATCATTTATGTATCTTGTTATATACTTACATGTCTAGGTGATGAGACATCCTGCACCAATTTTAAGTGACTATAAGAAGTGAGTAATGTGCTAGAAAAGTTGAAGATGCCAAATTAACCTCACCTTATTCTGAACTATTTAATACTTTAAGAATATTAAGTAGGCAATATCTAAATCATGACCTCCATGAATAGTATAAACCTATATTTTATTCATGCTTTCTTTTTTCATTTATTTCACAATATTTATGTCTTCTTGGTCTTTCTAAAAGGGTGTATAACTCTAGTTGAAAAATCTTTTTATGTTATAAAACTTAATCCTGATTACTCCACATTCATTCTCACATGCTATCAAACTCACTGTCCCAAGAGTAATCGTGGTGAACTCAGTGCCACATTTTTCTGAACATGGTTGTGAAGAAACATGGACTATGGAAGCTGGTGGAAGCATGTCCACCTACAAGCAAATGCTGCCAAGACCATGAGCACGTCATCCGGTAACATTGCCTTTGTTATTGTGACAGTGCGGGCGTTGGAAGAACTGGAGTCTTCATAACACTAAGCATCGTTCTGGAAAGAATGAGATACGAAGGAGTTGTAGATATCTTCCAGACTGTCAAAATGTTAAGAACACAACGGCCAGCCATGGTCCAGACGGAGGTGAGAAAAGTCTCCATGAGTTTTTCACATCTCAAAAGCCTAGATTTTGCCAGCCAGGACCTCCTAGAGTCCAGGGACTTTCAACTCTAGAGACAAGATACTGTAGGATCAAAATGTTTAATATTTTTGAACCTCATTTTTTCCCCTCTTTAAATGAGGTGACAATATCAATGTCACTGTTGTAGAAATTATATGAGATTATACATTAGCCATGATAAATTGTCACTACTGGACCATTTTTGAACTATAAAATGTCAAATTCATATAATTCATTATATTCATGTTAATATATATTGTACTTATTTATAAATACATAAATATATACAAAGCATACTAACAATAGCCTCAGCCCATTTTACTTCTCTGTTCTCTTTCTATATGCCTACAGAGACATGAGCTGCTCTGTTTTTCATGTCTTAACAGTGGTCATTTAAAATGTTTGGTTCCTGGATAACCCTACAGAAATTAGCCCCTCATTTTATATTCCAGTAATCGATATGAAAATTTGAATATTTCTCATAGTAATGTGAATTCATGATTTAGCCATTCTGGTCTATTGAGCATTCATTTCTAAGGATAGTCTGAGTGATAGTGTTTATGTTCTTTGAAAGGCCACCAAATTATACAATTTATGTGTGTTCCTAAATTCAACATCCACAATATCTTCCAGACTTTGATTTCAAAGTAGTGCAAGCATTTGGCTTGCAATACTCAAAACATTATGTCAGCCTGACAAACTTAATGGGCATTGGGGGTGACAGAGGGAAATTGGACGTTTAAAAAGCCTCAACACTTAGCCAAGCAACTCACTGTGACAAGATACGAAAGCAAACTCCATTTATATTGCATTACCATTTTTATTGTAGAAAAATGCACATTTAAGCAAAATAGAAACTATCTACTTTCAGCCCCATTGGCTACTGAAAATAGGTTTCTTTTATGGGGAAAATCCTACTTTTTCTCATCCCTACAGTCATCTGTAAATTGTAATTTTTCCATCTCTCCACCAATGCTCCGATTTATTCCAATATGACAGTGTTCTTCTTTGTCTGAAAAAAGGCCATGTTTCATACTGTTTTATTTTAGTTTGTGCCTTTCTAGAACAGACAACTAGCAATCACACCGAATTAGGCCAAATGGCACAGGTATTTTTTGATGTGGGCAGCCAATCTTGTAATGCCATTTTCAGAAATGAAAAGCTTGAAAGCCCAGCACCCTGCATAAATGGTTTTGTGAGCCTGACGTTCCTTACTGGCTACCTTTTGGCTGTCTCTCTCAATTATATACGAATGTCAGAAATGACGGTGATTCTGATTGCAGGCAGCAAGGGTCTACTGTCCGATCATAATTTTTTTTAAAAAATTCAAATTCTGTTGGCAGTAGCCCAGACGATAAATACATCCAGATTTTTTTCTCAGAACAGTTTTGCATCTGTATCAGCTTCTTCTAAATATGCAAACTGAGATTAGTTATCACAAGCAAATAATTATAAAAAATGACTTCTAAGACATATGAGGAATTTGTGTGTTCAGTTAGTGATGACTGTTGGATACCACTTGGAAAACGCTTGTCTGGAAGGTAATGTTCACTCAACCTGCCAATACTTGGAATTAGGAGACTGTGTTAGCCAAATTGATCGGTGAAGTTAACAAACACTCCGTGTGGCTAATTGTTCTTTGTTCCCTATAACCGATCGGTCATTGGATTGGATTGACTGATGAAAGCAGTGATTTTTCCCCCGTATAGATGTAACTGTTTTCTAATATTGATCTTCATTTTTCTGTTTCCCAAATATAATCACGTTCCATTCCCGTCTTTCTCTCCACACCTCGTCTCCTGCAGGATCAGTATCAGTTTTGCTATCGAGCGGCGCTGGAGTACCTGGGCAGCTTTGATCACTATGCAACGTAGAAACCCCCGACCCGTTCTGGATTTTTACTGCAGGCCCTTCACTATCCATGGAGTCTCTTCTGAGCCATACAGGGCACTTGAGAAGTCCTTCTTAACTTCTAGCTAACAACTACTTAGTGGGACTATTACACACGAAACAAATTAAAAACAAATCATCCCAGGTGGACCAAGAATTCACAGTTTAATAATCTAACCTGAAAAATAATAAAAAGAATCCTGACTGATGGGGCATCTGAAGGATTTTATTTACAGATACCTCAAGGATTCAAAAATCAAGGGAAGAAGAAATCACAGCAAAGAACCACCATCTTGTTCGGGATTGCTTGCTGGGTGCAAGGGGAAGCCGCGGGGTGCCGCGGTTCAGCACGCGACGTGCGCTGGTGTAGCTTCTCACCGCGAGGTGGACCCGGCTTCAACACCGCCCCTTCCCACCATACTGCTCATAGTAACATTTTAGGGGGAAAGGTGGGGGGGAATGTTTCAAAAGGAAGTCCTTGATTTAGTTTTTTAGTATTGTAAAGATACTGCTGACCTGTGCTTCATTTCTAACTGTGTAAACTTTTTTTTAACAAAATGTATCATTCGATAAAGTGAATTTTAAAAAAAGTTACATAACTCCTCATTTTTTTTATTTCCAAACTGTAGGTTTTTTTTAAGCTGTAGAACTGTTATCTGTAATATCTTGCTGTAGAAATATCAAATAATTTGAAAATTTTTTGCACATTTTTGTGCAATATTCTTAATCTACAGTATCGGTCTCGTCAGATATTACTTTTACACTTGTGTTCAGTTTTGATTGGTGAGAAAGTACCCATTCTCTTCAAATAATCAGAGAATTTTTATCTTTTGTTTTGTTTTTGGAATCAACAGGGAGGCGCAAAGTATAAAGTTGCTGCTAACATATATACATATATATCCATATTTTATAAGGGTGTCTATGTATATATAGACAGTGTGTCCACACAAAAAGATAGATATAGCTGTCATTCAGTTCTTCCATGATTTAGTTTTTTTAATTGTAGAAAAGCTATTGTAAACATCTTTTTCAATTTATTCTTAATTTTATGATATATTGGTATTTCTTAATATCACAAAACTTTAATTTTTTAAAGGGAAATGAGGAATGCACATCAGTGATTGTCAAACCTCACCCCCTAATTTCCTACCCAATCTCCCCCCACCCACCCAATCATATTCACCAATGCCGTTTTGTTAGCCAGGCTTCCAACAAAGTTCAATATTTCTAACACTCTAGTGCAATAAGAAAAATATTAAATATCTAAGAGGTGTGCATGTGGGAAAGGTCAGTGCATATCCCTTTAGGAGGGGCGAATGTTGTAATATATCAGCTATCAAGTTGTTTTAAAAAGTGTATTCAATCGTATATTGTCTATAATATGTGCTATGAAATTTGCATTTATGATATGTAACAGGGGCAAAGCCAAACTCATGTTACTCTGTTCGGTCAGACACATTTTGTGGCATACAGCATTCCTGGGAAGTGCTGTACTTTGTTTTGTTTTGGTTTTAGTTTTGCATTTAGAGTGCCTTATAATTGATGCCTATTTTAATAGCATTTCTTTTTAGCTTTTGGTTCGTATTTCCATTAGTTCTTCGTATCTGTTACTCTTCCTATTAAAGCATTATCTGTTTACCACATGTACAAAAACTCTTTGAATAATATGCATTCCTAGTTTTCAGCCAAGTCGGGATGTTAGTGATTGTATCAGCCCAAAGCACTTGGATAATCAGGGCCCTTCTTCCTTTTGTAATCATCCACATCAGGAAAAGTTACTTGTTTTATTTATAATCCCTTCCAAATCTGCTCTGGAACACCCAGTAACTGCACCAAACTTATTTGAGTAACAGACATCATTGGCAACTTTGGAATATACTTGATATTCCATTAGGATTTTTCTAAAAGGGGAAATAATATATGGCTCCCCTAATTCTTCCAATTCTTCTCTAGGAAGCCATGAATGATGGCATGAGTTTGCCACATTTTACATAATTTTAAAGAACCCTCAAAATATCCAAGGAACTCTTAAAGAATTTTGGTATAGGTATAATACTTTGGTTTGATTTTAACTTCATGGATGTTCTTCATGGAAGGATTTTTGTTTTCCACATTTTCCCATTGCTAGCAGAATGAAATCCAAGAGACCAAACACTTGCAAGCATTGTATTTGAGCACTTTTGTAAAAAACAAAGAAAAAGAAAAAAAAAAGAAAAAGAAAAAAATATAATACACAAAAAAAAGTATCTAGAAGGCTACCTCAGAATGAGACTCTCTAACCTACATCAGAACCAGAGAAGAATGTGCACTATGTGGGTCTGTTATTGTTTTCTTTTAGTTCGTATCTTTTGGAGATTTATCCAAGTGCCAGATTACTCAGTGCTGTAATTTTCTTTTAGTGAAACAAAGGGGGTCAGACAGACATTGCATCATCCAGACATGCCATGTTGGATATGTAGAATCCGATGGAGTATTACACACCAGAATGGCCAATGAGCAGCTTCTCTCCCTGAAACAAAAACTGCCCATTTGGCAAAGGGAAAGATGGCAATATTCACAAGAAGAAAATGAATGGGATGCATACCATAGACGAACAAGGCGGAGACTATTCCAGGAATCTTACTGTTCAGGAGCTGTTCTAGAACTAACTCCCTTACTGTCATTGATGTGCATTCCACTCTGTGCTTTTCTGTACAACCATTCAAGTTTTAATTTCCCAGGTGAACATCTTTATCTGTCATTGCCATAAACCGTCAAGTTTCCAATTATTTTCATCATCATAACCAGTACGGTGCTATTATTTACCTATGTACGTGTAGTTATGTATAATTTTGTAATTAGTTACAATGGTAAAAAAATCAAAATATATAAAAAGTGATTTGTACAGAACTTTATTTTAGCTCTTTTTTAAAAATGATTTGCATGGTTAGACAACGGCGAGGACAGCCAGGGGAGGGAAGGGCCTCTAGGGAACTTTGCACTTTCTATACCTTTGTACTATGCACTGCCCTATTGATTCTACACCCAATAATGTTATTACTTGAACCCATCTGTAAGAAACTGCTTCAGAAATTCATTTGTGTGTATGTAAATAACACAACATAGAAACAGGAAGAGAAAAAAGTCTGCAGTAATGCATGTATTTTTTTCTTTCCTGTTTATTTTTGATTTTGCTTTTAGTCCTGCCTTTTATGTTTAATTCCCTTTCCGTTTTTCTTTTTGGGTTTTGGTTTTCTTTGGGTTTATGGGTGCCCTGATACTCCAGCAGAGATCAGAAAACTACAGATCCATCCTATCCATCCGTTATGTGGCTTTGCCATCCAAGCTTGGAGTGTCTTTACAAAGATAACAGTTGTGTTCTTTGCTCTCGTTTTGGATGCATAGACTGAAAAATTAAAAAAAAAAATAACTTGTAAAATGGCTTGTTAAAAAAATACAATTACCTCTAATTAGTAGTACGCGTAAAATGTTTTACAGAATGAAAGGCGTGCTTTTTATTTTCTTACTTCGTTACATTGGTGGCGAAAGAAGTCTGTATGAAAATCAGTTCTTTGCTGACACAAGTTCCATTTGTTACAAATGAATTCTAATAAAAATGTCAGTGTTATGCAGCCCTAGCCTTTGCTTTTGTCCACTCAAGCACTTTGGTTTTGAACTGACTATATGTCCCCTCTCCTCTTCTGGTTATCTAGTTAGGTTCTTTGTAGTAATAGTAAGGCCATTTACTGAGAGCCAGCTATTCACAAGTGTCTGCCTTGGGGTAAGCACTTGTCACTGGTAATCAGACAGAGGCTTAGAGAAATTCTTTGCCCAGATTTATATAGTAAAGAAAGGCATTGGTTTCATTCATGTTGGAGATCATAGGCAATCTTTAATTCTGTGGAAGATGACTACTATCTGTGAATTTAAGTGCATTATTTATGTGTGTAAGTATTATCATCTTCAAACAACTGACAACTCTCATGCATATAAAACTAGCTGCATGGTGTTAATTTCTTAAAACCTTTGGGAACATGGCTAAGAAAATACTTGGCTTGGATTATTTACTCAGTCATTCAATATTATTGAGTACCAACAATGGGTTATAACCATTGTAGGTATTGGAGATGCAGCTCTGAACAAATGAGATACTGCTGGAGTTTGCATGGAGACTGCAGTCTAGTGAGAGAGGTAAGCATTGAAGTTACAATAAAATTATACTTTTGGATAAGTGCTTTGAAGAAAAGTAGAGGATCCATGGAGTTAGGACTTTCAATTGTGAGTGACTGAACATCTGACTCAAATTGGCCTACAGAAAAGAAAGGTGTTATATACCGGCTCATATATACTTGCTCATATAATAGATTAGGAATGGACTTGTATTAACAGAGTAAGAATATACAATCTTGAGACACAACTGGATTCAACGCTCAGGTGATGCCTTCAGAACTTGATGTCTCTCCCCATCTTTCAGCCTGGTCTCTACTTTCACAGTTTCAGTTTTAAGTTCCCCTTTTGTGGATGCTGGAAGCTTTAGGATCATAACACCACAGAGCAGACCAGTAGAAGAGTTTACTTCCCCAACAGCACAATTAAAAGTCCTAGAATGGAGTTGGCTCTTGTGTGGCCATAATTGACCTAACATGGGATAAGTGATCATCTCAGGAACACAAGTATGGAAAGGAAGAGAAAAATGTGTACACTGAGTTTTCAGATTAAGAAGGATTTGGATTTAAGGTGGCTGTCAACTTGCCAAATAGCAGTGACTATTATGGGGTCAACAACTGGCTGCAAATCAATCTAATTAGTTAAGGTAAGGCAAAGCACAGGTATGTTTGGTAATGTTACAACTACTTGAATATAATGACAGAATAAAACAATCCCAATATCCAAAACATTATTTTGGGAATTTTGATACTGAATAGACAATTAGATGACTCTTTTTTCCTCTCCACATAATTGACCTCTACTTTTGCAGATTTGATCACCCTATTGATTGTGTAAAAACAGGACAAAAATTCAAGATGCATTAGATTTGAAATTTTGTTCACTGTGATTATTTTAAACAGATAAATACCAAGAATGACAAAATATGATCTAATTTTTTACATATACACACATGCAGAAATTATTAGATAATTGGTTAATAATTAGTTTAGGGATCTGTCACTTAATCATATCCATAATTAAAATTTATAATTTAAGAGAATTTCAATAAATTAAAATATAATTTATAAAATTAAAAATCTGAGAAATATTTAACTTTATAATTTTTAAAAGGGTTTCTTTAAATTCTAAGGAAATATAGTAGGCAAATATCTATGAAATCTGGTATTATAGATTGTATCATTTGTAATAGCAAAATAAAAATGGAAACGCCTTTAATGTTCAATAAGGAATGATTTTAAAAATGTGTGAAATTATATATATGTAAAATTGTGTTTTACATTTACATACATACCATAATGCCATGTATAACTCATTACCATTTTGCTGCTAAATAGTTTTTGAGAAAAAGACATGACATGAAGAATTATATATTTTTTATGAAGGGTATAAAATGTACACACAGAAATAAGTAACTGGAAATAAATGCATCAATTATTAAATGATACTGTATGATAGTTATTTTCTGTAATTTTTACATTTTCTAAAAATTTTATAAGGTTTTAAATAGCAAAATAGAGATGCTTTGAAATGTATGGGAAGATGGAATAATTTTTTAAAAATCAATTTTAAAAAGCAAGAATGGAGAGACAAAAGAATCTCAGGTAATACAGAAAGCAATTCACATGGTAGATTTAAACAAAAAAATCAGTAATTACCTTAAATGTAAATAGATTAGATGCAACATAAAAATGCAGATTGTCAGTCTAGATATATGATGTTTATAAGAATATAAGATTACTAAATGTGAAAGAAAGGGATATACCTAGCAAACATAGCGAAAAGAAAGATATACTGAGTTGTATTAATATTGGTCACAGTATTACCAAATAATAAGAGTCAATTCCCAATAAAAAAAAGCTTCAATGCACCAGGAAGATGCAATAATTCTGCAAAACATGGCCTCAAAATACAGACAACAAAAATAGAACTAGGAAGTCACGTACATATCCACAAACATCATGGGAGACGTTAAAACATTTCTCTCAGTAATTGACAAAATAAACAGACTGAATAAAAAGTAAAGGTATAAAAGATATGAACAAGCTGATTAACAAAATTGATCTAAGTGACATATGTAGATCACTAAACTCAACAACTTAAGAATATAGATTATTTTCAAGAGCACATGAAACATTTACCTAAATTGACTAGGGATTGGACCATAAAGCAAGCTTCAATATATTTTAACGGTTTTACTTGTGTAGAGTCAGTTCTTTGGCCACAGTATACACTTCACTAGAAGTCAATAACAAAGATAGTTAGAAAAACCATGTATGTAGTAATTAAGAAATACCCTTCTAAATAGCTAATAGGTCAAAGAAGAAATCATAATGGAGATAAAAAATTATAACTATAAAAGTATGAAAAATGGCATATCAAAACTTGTGTGATAAAGCTAAAACTATGCTTCACAGTTAAACTTATAGCCTTCAATGCATATGTTAGAAAAGGAAAAAGGTTGAAAACCAATTATCTTGATTTTTAGAAATTTAAAAAAACAGCAAATTTACCACCCCCACAAAGAAGAAAATAATAAAGAGAAAAAATAATAAAACTGAAAACAAATATACAATAGAGAATATCAACAAAAATTAATGTTAAAAGTTGGTTATTTAAAAGGCAATGAAATTGATAAATCCTAGCAAAGTAATCTAAACAAAAGTGATGGACAAATAATATCAGAATTTGAAAAGGACTGTAACACTTTAGATATTACCAACATTAACTACTCCAACAAAAGTTCTATGGTCACATTAATCAATAAGACCAAGGAAGATAACCCAACATAAATTAGATATTAGGCTTGAATAGCAACTTCACAGAAAAAGGATAACTAAATTACTCAAAAACATGAAAATGTGCACAATTTTATAATCGGAAATGCAAATTAAAGCCCCAGTGTGATACCAAAACAGACTCACAAGAGCAGCTAATATTAAAAAGATTAACAATATCAAGTGTTGGTAAGGATATACAGTAGTAAATCTGACACATTCTGCTTGTTGTAGTGCAATTTTTGTAATCATTCTGGAACAGTTAAGCATTATAAAGTAAAGTGGAATATAGAGATACCCTATTCAGTTATTATACTGGTTGTAGCTATATAACAAATAGAAATGCATGCATGTTTAAACAAAAGACATAAATAATACAGCTTGAAGCTAAAAATAGAATTACCATTCTATCCAGCAAGAGCATTATTAGGCATCTACCCAAAAAAGCATAAGACATTCTGTGATAAAGACATCTGCCCCCAAATGTTTATGGCAGCACAATTCACTATTGCTAGGTCGTGGAAACAACCCAAATGCCCGTCAATTCATGAGTGGATTGTTAAAATTTGGTATATGTTCACAATGGAATATTACTCAATTTTAAGAAATGACAATGAGCTAGCACCGCTTATATTATCCTGGATTAAGCTTAAGCCCATTATTCAAAGTGAGGTGACACAAGACCC
>CAUYRT010000843.1:0-23791 GCA_963574885.1 Lepilemur ruficaudatus
AACTGTACACCTCGGTAAATTCACTGAAAATCATTTAATTGTACACTTACAGTGGAGTAAAGGCATGATATGTAAAGTATACTTCAATAAAGAAAAAAAAAATAACAATGTTAAGACTTAGAAAACAGCTAAAAAAATAACTGAAATTACATAAATGAAAAAAGGTCTTGATGAAAAAGATAAAACTGTTACATGCGTGTGGCATACTCTTTTTTACTGTCTTTTCTTTATATTCTGTATTGTTTGAATTTATTGTAGCAAGCATGTATAAATACTTTATCCTTATAAAAATTGATAAAGGTAAGATCAATGACAATAAATACCAAAAATAGTATTTCAGAAGTTTTATTTATTTGTTGGTCTTTTTGAACAGCAAGGCAATCCTTGTTTTAGTATCATGTGAATACAGGATGTTGTGCATCCCAGGCACATACACGGTTTAGGACAAATAAAGACACAAAGTAAATTTTCTCTGAAATATACTACTGATCTATTATAATGTTGAGCTCTTTGTTTTCCAGTAGTGACAGTGAGGTATGCTAATAATCACACTATATTTTCTGTCCTTTTTGTAGATATTTGTGGTCTCTCTTTGTATGATACAAAAGCTATTTAACAAAATAACAAAATCTTTGATCTTGCAGATTTGATTCTACAATCTTGACATATGTTTTACCTTATTAAATGGGTAAATAGAAAGTCATTATAGATATGCATTTTATATTTCTTGATTACACAAAGCTGGTTTATATATACATAACAGTATGCACAGACTTATCTGTGTACATATAAATGCACACAAGCATGACTTTAGATGCCTTGAAAGTGATATAAACAAAGATTTACAGCAGAGAAAAAATCATTTTCTTCACCTTCCAAAAATCTGTTTTTATTTTCTCACTTTATACATGATGATTTATATTCTTGTTACTATATATACCATATCTGGTTCATGCTTGTCTTTGTGAACCTTTTGAATTGTCTTAACTTATTAAAATCCACTCAATTTCCAGGCATACTTTTCTCAGTTACTTAAAGTGGTTGAGATGGTAGAATTAAGATCATAAGGTTAATTAGGATACAGTTTGTTGCATGGCTACTGAACATGTCTCTAACAGCAATCAGTGAAAGCATACTTAATATGCAGTGCATGCAGTCAAAATGAACATCAAAGACAGATAATTCTAATGCGGTAATGGTGACATTTGCTCCATGTGAGTGGAGGGTTACTTGGCTTGATATTTATGAAGAAACCTAAATTTATGATTTAGATGTTATCTACAAATATGGCCCTTCATTTGTTTGACAACACAAAACTTAAAAACTGTAAGTGCTCTGGGACTCCATTAATCTTTGAAAGATACTTCTTTTACCTTTTTTTGCTGCTTTTGTAAACAATCAAAATATAAACTCAAGTAGGACTAACTGATCTTAGTAGCTTATATATTAAAGGAGTAATGAAAATTGATCATATTAAAGACATTTTTAGCAAATAAATGTGAGACAGTATTTATAGTAGAATATATTTGTCTGTTAAGCAGAATAAGACTCTTTATCAGAATTTAAGCTCATGCTTTGGTTTGAAACAACTTTCGGGCTCTTCACTGTAATGTACAGATCCTTCATGAATGTTTCAGAGAGAAAACTGCTGGGCATGGAAGTATGACTCAACACATAAACAAATTAAAAACAAATGAACAGGAAACCCAAAAATCAAATTGGAACCGGTCACAAACCATTTAAAGCTAGATTTTTGCGAATGTATGTTTGAAAGTTTAAATGTTATGGTAGTCAAAAAGTGCAAATAGAAAAGTAGGGTTCTATTTTCATTGCACCATCTGGTGGAATTTTCATGTAATTGTAATAGGAAGAATATGGTAAAGGTAAGCTAAATCAAGCGTCTTTTTATTTCAGTTATTGGGATCTGGTCTGTAGATAACATTTATTTTCCTCAACAGGTACTCCCTCAGCAAAAATTTTTTGATGAGCTATTATTGTGTAACTACTGGCATTTTTGTAGAGGATGAATGCTTTGTTATTATTAAGTTTTATTCCCATTTATAAAGATACAGTCTATTCTGAGATCAATGACAGTAAATTCCACACTTTTAGGATCAGTCCATAGTGTGTTTAAGAACCAGAGATAAAGCATTAGTACTGATTTATGATATTAAACCAAAGCTGATATTTTCATTCTGAAATTCTAAATTTGCAACAACAATGTTGGTTTGCTATATATTGCCATTTGTATGGTCCCTCTTATTATTTATGAATATGCTTATTATATTGTGATTCTTTTCCTATGCAATCAATTGTTCTTTTCCAAATACAAAATGTTAGATAACTCAGTAAAATAAAAATATGCCTGTCATTAGTATAGTATGCTGTAATTTCAGTTGTTATTAAGGCACTTTTCTATTTTTTACTCATTTTTTTAAATGGAAAAATTGAAAATACTTAAGAAGCTAAAAACATATCCTTACAAAAGTGTAGTCCAAATTTTAATAACTAGAGCAGACAGTTCATTTAATAAATATTGCATAACAGTTAAAATCATGGATTCTAGAATCAGCAAGTCTGGTTGTAACCCTGACTCTGACACTCATTGGTCTTAGACAAATTTCTTAACCTCTTTGTGCCTTAGTTTTCTCATATGCAATTTGTGTCTCATAATGATACCTATTTCACAGGATTAATATAAGAATTAAATGAATTATTATATGTGAATATTTAGAAAAATACAGTGTATAACTGGCACTTGTTATACATTATAAAACTGTCAGCTTTATTATCATCATGATCTATCATTATTATTATCTAGTTGAATATTTTATTTAGTTATTTTGTTATTACTATTATTGTTATCTAGTTTAATCATTTTATTTTACAAATGAGCCAGGAGTGTGACTTGCCAATGGTCAATTATCTAGATTAGATAATAGTTTTCAATTTGAGAAAAAGAGGAGGAGGAGCAGAAAATGGCCTTCTTAGGGATTACATTCAAATTTTTTTTTTGGTGCTAGAAAACAAAAATGTTCCACACTTTCTCTCTTGGTCCTTTAAAAGGCAAAACAAATACACATATGCTCACCTAAAGTTTCAAACAAACCTTGATCTTTAGGTTTTCCAAAAAAATCTAAATCTCCTGGAAGGAGTAATATATTTTATTACAACCTGAAACTGAATATCAAAAAATTAGTTTCCACTAAGAAAAAACGGTAGGTCCAAGGATGGGGTCTGTGGGCACCACAGGCCCTGAGATCAAAGCCAAATAAAAGACAATGGTTTCATCAAATTGTGGTTAATTCTTTTGCTTAAATGTATTAAATATAGTAAAACAGGTAGTTAAAAATATAAAGTTTTGTGGGTTCACATATTAGCCTTATCATTTATTCCCTGAGTGATACCAGGCAGGTTATTTAACCTTTCTGAGCTTCTGTTTCCTCATCTATAAAATAGGGATAACCAAAGTACTACCCTCATAGATTTGTTGCGAAAATTGAGTAAACTAATGCGTGTAGTGCAATGTCTAGCACAGGGTAATTTCTCGTTATTTAACATCATCATACATGGATATAAAGTGCTTTATATTTTAGATACTACTATAGGAAAACATGGCCCTTTAAAAAAGATAATCTTTCATTAATTTGAATAGTTCAGTTTCAAAAATATAAAGAAAATTTTGGCACATGGAATTATATAACATCTATCTGTGTCTCTACATTCTTATAAAAATTTCCCTGGGTAATTAGTTTCAAGGAATATTGCTGAGTTTGCATATCATTGTCCTTTACAGCACTTTTGAGAATAATTAAATACAGCTCAGAGACAGGTTCTCTTATCATAGATTTATATTAATACATTAATTAACATAAAATATCATTAATTTAGTGCTTGCCAAATGACAGTGAGAACCGTCAATTTTACATACTACCAAGTTTCTCATCTCCTGGGATCTCTCTAGTCCTTATCAGTGACTAAAAATAGAAAAACGCTTTTCTGCCCTCCAGGAACATTTGACTTCAAAGTTGCCTCACCTGGCTACTCTGACATCCAAGACTCTAGGGAATAAAATTTTGCCAATTTACCCCATAAAACGACAATTTTTTTTTCGTGGATTGGCCATGTTTTCCTGTTTATTGCTGGCTCCAGTACTTTACTATCATAATATCACCTGGAGCTTCTCTCTAACTAGGTGTTAGACTCCTTTTCCCGTGGTACCTCCAACAGAACTTGCTTGTGAGTTTTCAGTTTTCTCTAGCATATGTAATTTTGTTAGTGCCAAAGTGTTAACTAGAGCTGTTTGAGATTTAATCATTAAAATTCTACTTCCCTGGCCAATGGATACTCTATCACAAATAGTGATGAAAGCTGTGGTTAAAAGTATTGGGAGGCTGTGTGTGGTAACTGGGATTAACTGTGTGCCTTGAAGCAAGATCATGAAGTTTAATTCTGCATCCACCACTTAACTTCCTCTGTCTCCTTTAGCAAGGCATTTAATCTCACTGAGGTTTGGTTTCCTTGCAGATTAAATGTGATAATAAGATCTACTGAAAAGTTTATTCTAGGGCAAAGATCCTTAAAGTGTGATTTGGGAATCCCTTGCAAATCTCAGAAACGCATTCACAACGTCTATGAGGTCAAAACTATTTTTATATTAATACTAAGATGTATTTGCCCTTTTCACTCCTATTCACTCACTAATGCACAGTGGTATTTTTCAGTGGCTATCTGACGTGCAATATCACAACAGACAATGTAGAAGCAGCTATGAGGACCCAGCTGTCTTCCATTTAGCTAGAAATTAAAGACATTTGCAAAAATGTACACAAATGTCTTTGTTCTCTCTCTTAAAAACAGTTATTTTCATCAAATGATGTGATGTTAACCTGCAATAAGGTTATTATTGTTATTTTAAATGACTTATTAGATATTTTAGGCATTATCTGAGTTTTAATTTCTAATGTTGCAAATATTGTTCCAATATTACAAATATGCTGTTGGATATAATCCTCATAAAAAATGTTCTTTGTGGTTCCCAATAATTATTAAGAGTGGTAAAAGGGTCCTGAGACCCTGTTTGGGAGTTTTGAGAAATGCTATTCTAGGGGTTAAATGAGATGTTATCTCCAAAAATAATGCCTACACAGAATGGGCAATCAATAAATGTTTTTTAAAATGACATTGGCCGAGGAAGGAAAAAAGATGGCTGACTAGAGATATCTCTGGCTGGACCACCTGGCATGAAGGTAGGATATCAGATAAAGGAGAGGGGAGGAGAGACACAGTGCAGGGGTGGATCATATAGAGAGGTGATGGAGACTGCCGGGGACCTCACAGAGGAAAATTGCAAATTAGAGAAGGAAGAAGATAAAGAAGAGAAGATATAGGCGAGGAATAAACACAGAGAGGCTCAGAACTCTGAGAAGGGGGTTTCCCTTTCTCACCATGCGCTTTTGATTACCAGCAGGTCACCAAGTTTCCTGGAGGATTTTCCTCCCGTGACAAGTCCAGGCATGGTAGTAAATTTGAAATATTGGGGAGAACTTGCGTGATCCTGGAGAGAGTGGTGCGAGAGACCAGAGAACTATTTTTCTCCGATTCAGATGCTTCATTTCCTGCCCCTCCCCTATCTATTGCAGTGAGGAAAGCAGTTGGAGCCAAGATTTTGGTAAGCAGCAGCCTACCCCAAGTGGGTGCATGCTACAGATGGAGATTCCCAGGGATTGTAGGGCCCACACCTTTCCCCGTGGGGACTTGCACTGGTCACGGGGGACCAGATTTGGAAGCTCCCTGCCTGCTGGCACTTTGCAGAGTCGAATGCCATGGGTCAGACAAGCAGGCTGGACCCAGTGCCCCCTGGATTTCAGGGGGTTGCTGAGAGACACAGAGAGGAGGTCTGGGAGCTGGACTCGGGTGTCAAGGAAGCCTGCATGGACAGAACAGAAGAGAGAGTGCTATGGGGTTCTGAGAGGTGGCAATCTGGGAGAGTGGCCATGCCCTCTGCAGGTGAACCACCATATTGGATTAGGGTGCGTCACTCAGAGAGGAAGAGCCCAGCCCTGGTATCCATAGCAACCAAACTGCACACTCGGGCACTTGGGCTGACCGGTAGTTGGGGCCCCTCCCCTGAACCATTACAACAGGTGAGCAGTTTGAAACGAGAATTTAACTAGTGGCCCCTTCTTTCTGGTGGGTCTGTACCCCAGGCTGAGGTCTTCACATAGATTGGAATTGATGCCTCTTTCCTGGAGGACTGGTAGTGGACAAGAGCTACCCCAAGGGGGGTGCACCCTGCCTGCCATCATTTCGCAGAGGTGCATGTTAGCAAGTCAAACACTCAGCCTAGGGGGAGGTTTGAGAGCTGGATCGGGAGAAAAGGGAGCCCATGAGGGCAGGGCTGACAGGAGAGTACTGTCAGGAGTCCAAGACATAGTGATCTGGGAAAGCGCCCACCACTCCCCACAGGCAAACTGCACTACTGGATTAGGCCACAAAACATGCCTAAAAAATTAAAAAAAAAATAAAATAAAATCATACTATGTATCTTCTCAGACCACAGTAGAATAAAACTAGAAATCAACTCCAAGAGAAACACTCCATTCTACAAAGTCATGGAAATTAAACAACTTGCTTCTGAATGGTTATTGGATCAAGTATGAAATTAAGATGGAAATTAAAAGATTCCTCCAACTGAATGACAAAGAGGACAAAAGCTATCAAAATCTATGGGATACACCAAAAGAAGTCCTAAGGGGAGAATTTATATCCTTAAAAGCATATAAGAAAAAGAAAGTTTACAAATTAACAATCCAATGACACATCTCAAGAGACTAGAAAAGGAAGAGCAAGCCAAGCCCAAAGCCAGCAGAAGAAAAGAAACAACTAAAATCAGAGCTTAACTAAACAAAATCAAAAACAAGAAAATTATACAACAGATCAATGAAACAAAAATTTGGTTTTTTGAGAAGGTAAAATTATCTACAAGGAGAAATACAAAATACTGAGGAAAGAAATCGCAGATGATAGGAACAAGTGGAAAAGCATATCATGCTCATGGATTGGTAGAATCAACCTTGGTAAATACTACCATACTACCCAAAGTGATTTGCAGATTCAATGAAATCTCCATCAAAATATCAGCATCATATTCACAGATCTAGAAAAAATAATTCTATGCTTTGTGTGGAACAAGACGAGACTGAATAGGCTAAGCAATTTTAAGCAAAAGGAACAAATCAGGAGTCATCACATTACCAGATTTCAAACTCTACTGCATGCCTATACTAACTAAATCCACATTGGGTTGGCACAAAAATAAAGGCATAGACCAATAGAACAGAACAGAAAACCCAGATATAAAACCATCCACTTACAGTCTTCTGATCTTTGACAAAACAGATAACAATATACACTGGGGAAAAGAATGCCTATTCAATAAATGGTGCTGGGAAAACTGGATAGCCAAATGCAGAAGAATGAAACAAGATCCATATCTCTCACAATTTACAAAAATTAATTCAAGATGAATAAAGGACTTAAATATAAGGCATGAAACCATAAGAATTCTAGAAGTAAATGTTGGAAAAACTCTTCTAGATATCAGCCTAGGCAAAGAATTTATGATGAAGACCCCAAGAGCAATCACAGCAACAGCAAAAATAAATAAATGAGACTTGATTAAACTTTTAAAAAAGCTTTGTAAGCCAGAGAAATAATGAATAACAGAGCAAATAGGCAACCTACAGAATGGGAGAAAATACTCTCAAGCTATACAGCTGATAAAGGGCTAATAACCAGAATCTACAAAGAACTCAAGATAATCAGCAAGAAAAAATCAAACTTCCCCATTAAAAAGTAGGCAAAAGACATGAATGGAAGCTTTTCAAAAGAAGATAGACAAATGGCTAATAAACATATGAAAACATGCTCAACATCACTAATCATCAGAGAAATGCAAATTAAAACCAAAATGAGATTTCACCTTACCCCAGTCAGAATGGCCTTTATTAAAAAGTCTAATAACAATAGGTGCTGGCATTGATGCAGAGAGAAAGGAATGCTTATACTCTATTGGTGGGACTGTAAAGTAGTACAACCTCTATGGAAAACAATATGGAGATTCCTAAAAGAAATAAAAGTAGACCTACCATTTGATCCAGTAATCCCACTACTGGATATTTACTCAAAGGAAAGGAAGTCAGTTTATTAAAAAAGACACCTTCACTTGAATGTTTATTGCAGCACAATTTGCAATTGTAAAGATGTCTAATCAACCCAAGTTCCCATCACTTCATGAGTGAATTAACAAAATATGGTATATGTGTACTATGGAATACTACTCAGCCATGGAGAAGGATGAATTAAGGCCTTCTGCAACAATTTGGATGGAATTGGAGACCATTATCCTGCGTGAAGCATGTAAGAATGGAAAAACAAACACCATGTGTGCTTGCTATTAAATTGGAACTAATTGATGAGCACTAATACATGTGCACAGAGGGAAGTAACTCTCCATGGAAATCAGCAGGGAGAGAGGGGAGGAGGGGATTGGCGAAAACCTACCGAATGGGTGTGGTGACTACTATCTGCTGACGTGTTCACTTATAACCCTGACTCAAGCATTATAAAAGCAACTCATATAACCAAAAACCTTTTGTACCCCATTATAAATTGAAATTTTTTTTAAAAGCCAAAAAAAGTGACATTGGCTATGATAAAGCGATATACAATAATTTTTGTATGTTATTAAGGTATTTCCATTAAGTGACACAATACGAATATACAAAAAAAGAAAAAAACTAAATTTTAGTTTCTGTGTTGAGTACAGAGTGATCTGTACACATGTTTTGATGACATTTTTGACCCGATTTTGAATTAAAAAAAAGTGTAGACAGTACAGGGTTTGTTATTTCTTGGGACTGCTAAGGCATAACAAGATGGAAATTTCTTTTATAATGCAGTCACAGTTTTATATAGCAGCAAAGGGATGCTCAGATTATTTAACAAATGAGAAATGCTAAAACGTAGTATAGATTATCTACTTCCATTTTTTGCATTTTATACAATTATTCAGTATTCCATTCATTCGTGTAGTCACTCATCCATTTGTCCTTTTAACAAACACATAGGCATTGATGACCTAGTATATGCCAGGCACCGTGAACATTTCTGGGATGCAGTGGTACTTAAAGACTTAATTCTTCCTCTCATCAGCTAACAGTTAAACTAAAAACAACAAGAAAGAACATGGGTATAACCAAGTGTAAACTATTGATTCCTAACTTGCTGCCAAACTTCAAAATAGGAGACATAGCTTTTTTTTTTTTTTTTTAATTTTCAATCACACCTGTGGAAACCATGAATACTATGAAGGAAATTAATATTAATGAGTAAGGAGAATGAGATTAGGTGAGGAAGAACAGATGATGGCAGGTTAGCAAATGATGAACTTTTGAAAAGCATGAACACATGAAATGAAATCATGACTGCAAAGATTCTGTGTTTTTGCAATAATTAGCCAGGTGTGGCCCTACTGATAGTGCTTGGCAGAATTATCTATAATACAGAAATGCAAAGTTTGTAGAGGATTCTAATTTAAATAGAACAGCTATTCTGTGTAAGAAAAAGTGTAAATGGGGAAAAGTGTAAATAACAGCTGGTAGTAGTTATGTGTCTCAAAAATCCAAATAGTGTTCTGTTTTTGAATATAGGTTAAAGTAGACATGATATGCCAGTGCTTTTTTTAGGATATGGAATCCTAGACATCTGTAAAAACAGGAACTGGTGTGATTTTGTGCTCTGCAGAATGTAGGTGCTCTTCGTTAAATGATTTGATAAAACTACCATAAACTACTGGGAAAACTTTATTATTTCACAAATGTTTTATCAATTCAGTGTACTTCTAGTTCTGTATCAGTTTTTAAAAGTCTTTCCCTATATGTGTTAACAGAAGTAAGTCCAATAACCACGTCTGTTCCATAATTAGTGATATTATCATACCACTCTTTTAATTCAGAATGATGGTGCCATGTGAAAAGCACTTGAAAATTTTGTGAATATTTTCCTTCCACATACAATGAACAGCATTCCAGGATTAACCTGTTCTAGCGTATAGAATTATGAATCGACATATAAGCCACTTATTTTTCAGAAGAAATGTACAACTTCAGTTTATCTAATTTGCATTTTCAAGCATATTTATGTTTTGTAGTGTTTGTTATTCTTATAAAATGTGATTCTTAGTGATATATATTTGGCTTGCCATTGTTTAGTAAGCAAGGTTTGAAGGATCTCAGATTAAAGAGTATATGTGTGCTTACCTACTTACCTGTGAAGTTTGGAAATTGTACTTTTTTTTTATGCATATTACAACACTCTAAGAAAGCCAAATCAACAATCATCCTAGAATCATAGATCTCAGCATTAGAAGGAAATTTGCTATTCCTCTAGTTTAAATGATCATATTTTGTTTGATGCCATCTATTATTGAATACTTTTGGTGACAGCAAACTCATTAATCTCTAAAACCTCTAATTCTGTCTTGACATGTCTGGTTGTCATACATTACACACTCAGCTGTTGGCATTTTGTCTTTGAACACAGTGAGGAACTGTGCCTTTTTTTTTCTTTTTTCTTTTTTCTTTTTTTTTTTTTTTTTTGGCCTTCAGGTAGTACTATTTCGTCAGCTCCCAAAGAGTAGTACAGAATATTCTTTTTCTTTTGATATTCACATAATAAATAAAAATGTTTTCCTCTCTGATATTTTTCATTGTTCATATGAATATGAACATATCATATAAATATGATATGTTTCATTGTTGTTTTGTTGACAAATAAAACTTTAGTGTTTTACTTTCTTGATACATGCTATTTTTGTAAATCCATGCTAGTCTTTTTTAGTGGTCCTTGATTACATGCATGTATTTTCAAAATTTCTCTCTTTTTTTTTTTTTTTTAAATCGGTGTCTCCTGGAACTCTCTGGGCAGCTTTCCTAGGTTTGTTTTGAATTTCCCTCTATTTTTTTTTTAATTTCTCCTTGGGATAATTTGTCACTTTGTATTTAGAATTATAGTTCTTTTTTGCTTTTTCTTTGAGTCTAATGCAATGGAAGCAGACTTAGGAATTTTTTAAAGGACTATGTTTTCTAACAGTTGAAGCATATGCCTTTGCTTACTCTTTCTGCCTTCTCATATAAAGAAATTTGCTTCTGTATTCTTATAGAATTTACTAGCTTAAACAATAACTTCCAATGAAAACATTTTTCCCACTATAGGAAAATAAAAATATTGTAACATGTATTTCATAATTATGGTCCAATTTAGCTGTGATTCTCCAATAACACTAAATTTATTTTCCTGCTGTTTAAGAGCCACTTGGAATTGTACCTTGTGGCTGGTTACTCAGGGATACTGCATTGTGGTACACAATATACCCTTTGTTACTCAGTTTTCAATTCCATTATATTCTACCTGAAAATCATGGTAAAAATATGACGTAAATAAGATTTATTTTAAGTTGAATATGCAGTGTGTTATTTCCATGGTGCAGAAGAGTTTTTTTGTTTTGTTTCTTTTTTTTATCAGATATTGTTTTTCAAGTGCTGAGAATTGCCAATGGGAGACATCTTATTAGAATGATAACTGAACTTTTATTTGGATAACTCATTTCTCATCCTTTTTTCCCACCACTTTCTTTTGACATATGATATAACAAATCAAAAGCTTGGAGATGTCATTTTAGAATGTGGTGACTTCTAAGATAATAGTCAACATAGCAATTATTATTAATTAGCTTGTCCTCTATAGATGTCATCCCTGAGTACTTTATGAAATGAAATACTTGATTTACTTTGCCTTCAACTAAGAAAATTAATGAAAAGTTATAGTTCCTTTTTGTAATGTAATATGGACATAAATTAAAATCTTAACAAGACAATGAGTCTTTTAATGAGTTCTGTTTTAGTTTTTTGGTTACGATTTAGTGAGTTCTGATCATCTGGTTTAGATGATTAGATGTTAGCAAGCTTATACCAACATGCTAATCTTTACGTATTCTTCTTTATGTGACTAATAGTCAACTTTTTCTTGTAACTCCAATTTTGTTGGCTTGTTAAAAGAGTAGCACTTGAAAACTGCTCTGCACTCCATTTTCCCGAAGCCACAGAAAATAGTTGTTTTTGTTATACTTTCCAAAGAGAATGAATGATGTACTTAGGTAGGCTTTGTTCTTCTCAAGTTTGAAGAAAGGAACGTTGTTAGTTACCTGACAACCACTGTCCACTCTCATACTTGCTTATCCCCAACATTTTTCAACTAATTGTGGGATTGTGAATGGGAGGGAGTTCCATTCCATTCCTTTCATTCTGTTTGCTTGTTCATTTGTTTGTTTAGGCAGAAGCATGTGACAATCTACTGAAAGGCTCTGGGCAACAGTCTCCATGGTTGAGGGGTACAGAGAGAGTGAGAGTTGAGAGGGATGTGGGGAGAGAGAAAGAAAATGGATTTACTTCTGTCCACAGGACATGATAATTTTTGTTAGGTAATGCTCTGGACTGTAATGTCCATCTTCTGTTTCTGAGATGAACTAAACCCACGTGCTGAGGGTGACAGTAAAAGAAATAGCTGGCATCCTTGATAATATCATTGTCACATCCCTTGAGCTGCCCTACCTTGGTACTTAAGTACTTATTATTTATGAAATAGTAAATCACATTATTGTTTTAAAATGTTTTGATTCAGCCCTCTTTATACTTATAGTGAAACATACAACTCTTAAAGCCCTTTAATTTCTCGAACCCCTTTCATTCACCTATGATTGGTGCTTCCATTTTATTTAAATTTATTTCCTTTAAACTTTCATAATTTTATTTTTATTGCCTTCTCACCCTACTACAAATGAAGAAGATGAGACACTGAAAATAACAGGATAGTAAATTGAAAGGAGAGAGTTTGGGTGATTGTAACATTCTATACCAATTATATTTAATACTGTTGACTCTGTGAAGAATATTATAGAAATTGGGAAATAGAAAGCAATGAATTTATCATTTTTCATATCACTGGCCAATATGTGAAATGTATAACACACTAAATATGTATTATCTTCTAAAAATGGTTCTATAACTTCCCAAAATGTTGTTAAATAAAAAAATACAACATTAAAAATTATTTTAACACCTTTACAGCCCCCAAACTCAGTAATGTGAAATATATTACTCTTTAATTTTTTTCTGAAAACCAAGCTTAATCTTTATCTTGGGCTCCTGTTTTGCTTGATGGCAGACAACATTCTAATCTCCTCCCAGAAAATCTACTTCCAAGGACTTTCACTGAGAATACGTTGTATTTTAGAGTTAGGCTTAGTCAAATTCAGACTTTTCCCTTTTCATCTTTTTTTTCCCTGTTGTAGAACCTGCCTTCCTGTGGTTTTTTGGCATCGTGATATTTTGGGAAGGAATACACCCACACTCATTCTGTGGTAGCTTTGAGAAACAATTAACCCACCATGGAGTTTAATCATGAGCACCTCTCCACAGTGGTTCTTGTCAATATATCCATTGTCCTCTTGCACTCTTAGTGATGCTCAACTGCATTTCCTTAACGTAATTTTAAGATCCATTTGAGCCACTGGCTTGCCATCAATATCTCCTATAGCCTCTTAATGTTCTAAAGGATAGTTCACTGTGTTTTCTTCATGCAGGTTATTTGAGGATATCAACAAAACTTCTCTGTTCATAACATTTCATGCACTGGTCTTATTTCAGGCTAAAACTCATAATAGATACATGAGGCTCTCTCCTGCCTTTTTGAGATCCAGAATGTTGTTTTTAAAAAGAGAGATATTTAATATGCTACCAAAAAGTCATAAAATTTGGAAGCAAAATAAGTATGGCATAAGAGTGAGTTAAACATCCTATTGATCATTGACATATTTGAATACAACAAAGTAGAAATTTTCAAAACATTAGCTTTGCCCCTACTAGAAGCAGTCTTTGGGATGGAATATTTGTTTTCTAAGAATTAGAACTTCCAACAATAGTTTAGGTAGGGATTTCTCCTGTCTTCCTACTACCAGATCCCAATCTTAATCAGCACTTTCCTCAATCACTTATGCAAATAAATACATCTTTCAGACACCTTTTGTTATAAGTAGATCTCTATGACTAAGTCCTGCTTATATAGAAAGCAGAATATGAGTATCATAATTATTCTCATTTGGCTATCTAGGAGATATTCAAAATTGCAGGGTTTTTTTTTACGGTAAATAGATCAAATAAGTACAGAGCTCTCTATTTAGTAACCATTAATAACCAAAATGTAATGCTTACAAACTTGATTCTAACCTATTTTATTTTTATTTTCTTTTTTTGTTTTATTTACAGTTAACATGTAATAATTGTACATATTTCTGGGGTACAGTGTGATGATGTTTCAATTTATGTATACATTATATAATGATTAATCCAGGTAATTAGCATATCTATCATCTTAAATATTAATCATTCCTTTGTGGTAATATTCAAAATACCTCTTCTAGCAATCTTGAAATATACATACAATACATAGTTATCAGCTATAATCAGCTAATATTATAATGTTACTGTGTAATAGAACACCAGAACTTATTCTTCCTGTCTAACTGTAAATTTTAGAATCTTGGTCTAAGTCCCACCTCTTATCTGAATCATTTTTCCAGTATTTTTAACAGAAGATTAGTCATGGTTCCAGGATCCTCTGGTTAAATTCTCTTTTACAGTCTTATAGTCTCTTACAATTCATAATAATTTTTTTATCTTGGTGAAAAATCAAAAAAGATATGACTGTTAACCTCTGTTATCTAGTAAATGACATCATCATCTGTATGCACTTTTCCTATTACATACATATAAACATATATTCCTAACAAGTGGAACTTTGCAAATGTTACACATTTCTGAACAATATTTATTCAAAAACTGTTCTGGCTAGATCTTTATTGTTGCTATTAATTAGCTTTGAATCCATTTTGAAAGAGATAATGGAGCTGGAATCGGACACAGCATTGCCAATCATTTCTGCTCCAGGGAAGAAAAATTAAAAAAAAAAAACCCCAGCTATCTCCTCTTTGAATCAGATATTTGATTTGAGAAAAAACCTTCTGAATCTCCCTGGCCATCTATAGCTGATATTGTTGTGGTAATATTTCAACATTGCTTAATAGCATTTTGACCATATCAGCTGGTTTCCCTCTTCACCTCTCTGTATCCTAAAATTTTTACCTCATTGCTTTTCTTAAAAGAAACGAAGTCAGGGTTAGCTTGCTGAAGCCATTTCTGATTTTTGGTGAGCACCTAGTATACTAAATTTCTGGCTGCATTTTATTGTTAGAATGATCAAAATATTGAGTACTTCTTTGTAGTCACCTGACCTCTATTTCCCTGTGATAAACACCTGTGCAGGTTTGTCCCTATTCTGCTCTCTGGATCAACAGATGAAATGCACACACAATCTTTTCTATGTAAGTCCATTTCTGGGAAACTATATACCTCCTAGGTATCTCCAAGTCTTTTCCTTTACTAGATTGCCACTCCTTTGTTCTTCAACCAATCCTCCTCTGAAATATTTGCAGATTCCTTACACTTTTCAATACCATATTGTTAACACTGCAGGAAATACCCCAAATATAAATTATTACTAATATATAGACATCAAGCTAGATTGATTTTTTAAATGCAAACAGGCCGCTCAAGATATGGAAGGGTTTGTATCTTTTCTATCAGAAAGCCGTTCACTTTTTTCTATTCACATCAAAACAAAAAATATACCTGAATGTCTTTTCATCTGTATGAGTGATCGATTGTCACAATAATGCTGAGTGACAAGCCACTACAAAACCTCATTAGCACAGAACAGTAAGCATTGATTGCTTACACATCTGAACTCAGCTGGGGTTGGTGATATGTTTCCACTGATCAAGCTTGGGTTTGATCAAAATTCTAGAGGTTGGCTGGCTATTGGCTAATCTAGGGTAACTCGAATGGTCAGCTCTATTCCCTAATTTAGTGTCCTTTGAGATAAGCCAGGATTTACTTTGGCTGTTCCTGACATAGTCACAAAAATGGGCAAACACACAAAAGCACAAGTACAAATGTGTAAGCATTTTCAAGCCTCTGCTTGTAATGTTAACGTCCCATTGTCTAAAGGAGTTCGCATAGCTAGACCTAGAATCAGTACAGTAGAGTACTACAAAGTTACCTCACAAAGGGACAGGTGCAGGGAAGGATGAAAATTTGGGGCCAATTTTAGAATCTACATATAAATGCATAAGTCAGCAAGTATTTACAGAGACTCTGTCAATTCAACTCTAGTCCAGGATTTCTGGAGATTTTAAAAGAATAAACATTTCTATAATAATAAGCTCGTGTTTATTATTTATAGTGATGACAAAATTCAAAAAGTTGTTGTTGACTAATTGCCTAAGCTACTGACTGTTAATAATAGCTGACCTAAATTTCAGCTTATTGTAATTGTGCAATAAGACCTTATGAGGAAAAAAAGGATTAAAAACTATTGGATGATCAGTTATTCAGATATGAAAAGCTGAAATTAGGCCTAAAAAGCTTTACCACATAATTTATGAACCTGAAATTATGTTACATATTTTTAAAGTGGTTCTGAATCTGTTCCTGGTTTTCTAGGCTAAAAGTGTAAGGATCTTTCTGAGATCAGAACAAATCTAGAATTATGACAAATTTCCTACTTCCTTCTCTCTCTCCTTCTCTCCCTCTTACCCTCTCTTTTTTCCCTTTCTCTTCCCTTCTCTCTTATTTTTTTTTGTACTAAATAAATAAAGTATGATTTAAACAGTTATTGAATGATGGAAGTATCTGAATGTGGTTTGTCAGAGTAATAAATAATCTAAAATGCTTTAAAATAAGTACATAGATCATTATATCCTTTAGGCAACAAAAGTGACATTTGACTGTCATGATCCATTTGATTTTATTTCCAGCAAGCAACAGCATCATCATAGTGCTTCATGTCATAATTGGAAAGTTTAACATTTATATGAGACATAAAAACACTAGAAAATATAAAGTGTATTATCTTTTAGCCATATATTGACATCGTATAATATATTATCTACTAAATTGGGTATTATCATGAGATTATACAATTCCAGCTTCACATTTGACTAATCTGTTGGATTTATATTTCAATGTTGGTACATTTCTTTTAATTCCCTACATATATGCTTTCTTACCTTTGGGACTTGGCGCATGTTTTTCTATCTGAATAAAGACCATCTCTTTCTCTCAAATTTATTGTTTCAAAGCCCCTAAATCAAGAAAGACCTTAAGCTCCACAAGGTTATGTATAATGCCTGTGTTACTCATTATTGCATCCCTGGTGCCTACTGGAAGTGCCTACTGGAAGATCCAGTATTAAGGTAGGGCTAAAAATATTTTATTGAAAGAGCATATTGTGCTTACTTTATTTTTATTTTTTCTTATTTCAAAATATTAAGGGGGTACAGATGTTTTTGGTTACATGGATTGCTTTTGTAATGCTAGAGTCACAGCTATAAGTGTGCCCATCACCGAAATAGTGTTCATTGTACCCAATAGGTAGATTTTCACCCAAACCCTCCTCTACCCTTCCCCCTGCTTGATTTCCACTGAGTTTTGCTTCCCTCTGTGCACATGTGTGCTCATCAGTTAGTTCCAAGTTAATAGCGAGTACATGTGGTATTTGTTTTTCCATTCTTTAGATGCTTCACTTAGGATAATGATCTCCAGTTCCATAAAAATTGTTGCAAAAGCATTAATTCATTTTTTTGCATTTTCATGATGATTAGTAACATTGAGCATTTTTTCATATATTTATTGGCCATTTGTCTATATTCTTTTGAAAAGCCTCTGTTCATGTCTTTTTCCCAGTTTTTAATAGGGTTGTTTTTTTCTTGCTGATTTTCTTGAGTTCGTTGTAGATTCTGGTTGTTAGCCCTTCATCAGATGTATAGTTGAGAATATTTTCTCCCATTCTGTAGGTTGTCTATTTGTTCTGTCAATTATTTCCTTGTCTGTGCAGAAACTTTTAAATTTATTCAAGTCCCATTTGTTTATTAATATTTTTATTGTTGTGATTGCCCTTGGGATCTTCTTCATAAATTCTTTGCCTAGGCTGATGTCTAAAAGAGTTTTTCCTACATTATTTTCTTCTAGAATCCTTATGGTTTCAAGCCTTATGTTTAAATCTTTCATCCATCTTGACCTGATTTTTGTGAGTGGTGAGAGATAAGGATCCTGTTTCATTCTTATACATGTGGCTATCCATTTTTTTCCAGGACCATTTATTGAATAGGGATTCTTTTCCCCAGTGTATATTGTTGTCTGTTTAGTGAAAGATCAGCTTACAAAATCAGTGTACACAAATCAGTAGCATTTCTGTATACCAGTAACAGCCAAGCTGAGAGCCAAATCAAAGACTCAATACTACTAACAATAGCTACAAAGAAAATAAAACACCTAGAAATACAGTTAACCAAGAAAATGAAAGATCTCTACAAAGAGAACTAGGAAACACTGAGGAAAGAAATCACAGATGATACAAACAAATGGAAAAATATATCATGCTCATGGATCAGTAGAATCAACATTGTTAAAATGTCCATACCACCCAAAGTGATTTACAGATTCAGTACAATTCTCATCAAAATATCAAAATCATGTTTTACCAATCTAGAACAAATAATTCTATGCTTTGTTTTGAACCAGAAAAGAACCTGTGTAGACAAAGCAATCTTAAGCAAAATGAACAAATCTGAAGGCATCGCATTATCATACTTAAGACTATACTACAAGGCTATAGTAACCAAATCAACATGATATTGGCACAGAAATAGAGACACAGACAAATGGAGCAGAACAGAGATTCCAGGTATGTTTGCTTTATAAATGAACCCAATTATGTTTCTCTCCCTCATTTTTTTTCATTTGATGCCTGATGGAATTTTTTTTTGATTCTCATTCTGTCCCTATATTATAATCTGAGCAGAGTACGCTGTACTGTTTGAAACTGATAAAACCTATGAGATTTTCTGCACCACTTGTATGCTCAGTTTGGACCCTGCAGGATTGTCCAGCACTTAGAGTTCCTGCTTATCCTACATATGCCTTATTGCTAGGAATGTAGGTGAGCATATAGGTCCTATAGTATTTAGGTGAGGATAATGTTTGTTTTGTAATCAAGGATTATTTTGCTTTATAAATTTAAATATATTCTTTATTGGAAAATTTCTTAAATATTTTAATGTTATCACTTGTGAGTCTTAGAGATTTATTATTTAATGATCATATCAAACTTATTTACTATGGAACTTTGTGTGTGTGTGAATCATCTTAAATATTATCTGTGCTATACTTTGAAAATGCTACAAGCAAATTATGAATATAATCAAAAGATTAATTCAAATTTCTATAATGGGAAAATAAGCTAAAATTGAAACAGATAGCTCGTTTTCACTCTATGCAAATGGTAGACTTTAGTGATATTTTCATCAGACACCAAATATTGTATCCTTTATTTAGAACCAAACACATACTGTAGTAGTAGAATATTGGATCTCTGAAATCTATAAATTCTTTATGATAACTACATATGGCCTTTATTAATTACTACCAGGGGATTCCTTAGTTATATGATCTGGCACCATTTGGATAGCCCTATGCTCCACTTTCATGAGGGATATCCTTAGTCATTAATTCATTTTCTTCATCAATAATTTATTAAATGCTAGTGCATTTAGCATTTGGGAACTAGTGCAACAAAGATAAGTAAAATGTATGGAGACAGTTTTAACTCCACAATGGAAGAAGCATGCATTTAACTTATAGTCTAGTCACCCTTAGAAAGAGCACTTTAGGTTTGCTAATTATTTATACATACATCAGTAGATTCAGATTCTTGACTGCAAGCATGAGAACTTTAAAGTACAAAAAATTAAATTGTAGGAAGGTGAAACATGATATAGCAGGAAAAATTTGTGGGCAAAAAATAAAGAAGAAAACTAATGTTTATTGACACTTTTCTATTCATATATGTGTTAGGTTTTCTACTATAAGTAATGGAACATAAACTTTCTATGTGTTTTCAAATATAAATATTATCTTCTCAAATTTACAATGATTTTGATGAGTACATTTACATTTAATTGTCACAAAATAATTTTGAATAAGCTAAGGATGGATATTATTATATAAGCAACCAAATGGCAGTGATTTATACATAGTAGCAGGACATAAATTAGCGATTTTTGTGCTTAATTGAATTAAAGATTTGGTCTCAATAAACAATGAACTATTGCTTTATATATTAAAAACCTTTAAAATGACATAATTTAGTTTTAAAATAGACGAAATAGAATGGGTTTCTGTTTATGATGTTAAAATTCTTACATTTCTTTCAGAAACAGGTTTAAACTTGCAACAAATATAATTTAATTACCTGTTCTCTTCCAACAGCAGTGCTAACTGATGCTTTAAGATGTCAGAGTTATAGGCACATTAAACTTTTAGAAGAAACATCACTAAGTTTTCTTTGTGTGCCAGGGAGGAAGAATCAGCAACAATTCAGCAAAGGCTTTGGACAAGTTGGCCTCTAAGCAAAAAACATGTTGTAACTCAGGGTTCTAGGAATCTTGGTAACAATTATTGTCAGTGGAGTCTCCAAAAACTGAGATAGGCATCAAATTTTCATTGTTAGTCTCAAAAGTAAAAAGCATTTCATTTTTGTTTTCACATTAATAGTAAATAACACATTAGATATCAAATGTTTAATCTCAATGGAAAACATATTTATCTTAAACTAGAACCAATTTTAGTTGTTTCCCCAGGCAACTGTATTTTCCTAAAGAATGTGAGAGAGATATACATTCTTGGATGCTTTGACAATGAGCTCAAAATGTGAGAAATATAAAAATCTGCTTTGAACACAGTATTTAAAAGAGAGTAGATTTAAGAAAAGTATTGATAGGTGTCAAATAGTCAAATATGGATTGTAAATTAAAGGTCTTGGAAATAATGCCTTTGAAGAGTGAATCTTTTGATATATCATTTATATTTGGTTGGAACTTTAACTTCGTGTTATCTCATAGATGATTTGAAAATGTCCTGCTGTTGATATTGACCGATTATATATGAAAGATAAGAGTTTTAAATATACCACCAGTTTTTTTAAAATTCTGTTGATTAATATATTTTGAAGATTAAAATTAATTAAAAGCCATATAATTAATAAATATTATCAATAATAGTTCCTACTAGAGCAGCTCCACATTTATAGTGAAAGCTTTACACTTAATGTTTTCATATGATGTATAATTTGGATATAATGATGTGCTCAAATTTTAAGTGCACAGATTGAGAAATTTTGGTAAGTATAAGCACTCATATATCTACACCTAAATCAGGATATAGAATATTAACCTCACCCTGGAAAGTTCATTCATGCTTACTTATGATTCCCTATCATAAAAAAACACTGGTCTCAATTACAATATCTTAGAAATTTCATGTATGTATATATTCTTTTCTGTTTTGCTTCTTTCAATATAATATTTTTGAGATTAATCTAGCTTTTTACTTTCATCAATAATTTACTTGTATTATGGAATAATATTCCAATGTATAAATTTATTGCAATTTGTTAACATTTGTGTTATAACAGGTTTTTTTTTTTAGTTTTTCTATTATGAATAAAGCTGCTATTAACATTCTTTTACAAGTCTTTTATGGACATATGTTTTCATTTCTCTTGGCTAAATAAATAGGGGTGAAATTCAGTTGCATGCCTAAGTTATAAGAAATTACCAAATAAATTTCTAAATTGATTATATCATTTTATACTACCTGCTGGAAAATGTGAGCATTCCAATGTCTTAGCCAGTTGGGGCTGCTGTAGCAAAGTGCCATAGACTGGGTAGCTTATAAACAACAAAAATTTATTTATCAAGTTCTGAAGGCGGGAAGTTTGAGGTTTGGGTGCCAGCATGGGCCACTTCTGGGGAGGGCACTCTCCTAGCATGCAGGCTTCTGACTTCTCATTTACCCTCAGAGGGAGGAAAGAGAGTGAGTTAGCTGTCTGGCCTCTTGTTATAAGGGCACTCATTTCATTTATGAGGTCTCTACCCCCATGATCTAATTCTTCCTAAAGGGTCCACCTCCAAATATCATCACATTGGGCATTAGATTCCAACAATGAATTTTGCAAGGGACACAAATATTGAGACTGATCAGGGAAAATAGAGTGAAAATACAAATTAGCAATATTGAGACTGAGCAAGATGGCAGCAGTATAAACTCTGCATATGTTAAAAGAATAATGAAGGAATATTAGACACTTTATGGCAATAAATTTAACAATTTAAATGAAATGGACAAATCTCTTGGAAGAAATAAAACACTAAACCTCAAGAAGAAATATATTACTTGATTAAGCCTATGTTTATTGATTACATATATTTATATTTGCATATATATTTTTTCCTCAGCAAACTAAAAATAGAAAAGAATTTCCTCAAACAGATTGATAAAAGGCATCTAAGTAAAACCTGTTGTAAAGCAAAAACATAAGAGAAAATCTTTGTGATTAAAGAGCTCTTATACACAACAGCAAAAAACCAAACTGATAAATTAGATTTCCTCAAAATTTAGCATTTCTGCTCTTCAAAAGAGATCATAAAGAGAATGAAAAGACAAACCAAAGACTGAGAATAAATATTGCAAATTATATATCTTATAAAGGACTTTTATTCCTTTTAGTCTCAGTTTTCTGAGGTTTTTTTTTTTTTTTGCTTTTAATTATAAAGATAGATTAAATGTTTTAAAAATATGTTTTTCTTCCTCTGTTAAGATGATTATTTTGTTGTGTTAATGTCATGAATGACAGATTCATTACTGGATGTAGAACTAACCTTGCATTTTTTATTAACCTCATTTCATCATTATATAATATCCTTTTATAGCTTACTTGATTCAACTTGCTAATATTTTGGTGAGAATATACGAATCTTGGTTCATGAAAGATATTGGTCTTTTCCAGTAATGTCCATGTCAGATTTTGGTATTTCTTCCTTGCTCCATGGATTATTTGAAAATGTGTTTTTTAAGTACCTGATAATTTTGACTTTCTATGTATCTCATTGTTATTGATTTCTAATCTGTTGTGAAAAAAGAATGTACTTTGTATGACTTTCATTAAAACTTGTTTTACAGTCCCAGCATATAGTTTATTTTAGGATTGGCAAAATATGACCTGTGGGCTGGCCCCTCGTTATTGTGAATTGAGTTTTTTTTTTTGTTTTTGTTTTTTGAATACAGACAAATCCACTTATTTATATAGTATTTATGGATACTTTTACACTAAAATGTTAGAGTTTAATAGTTTACAAAATCTAAAATACCTAGTATTTTTCTCTTTAAGAAAAAGTTTGCTGATTCCTATATCTTACTGAATGCACTACATACATTTCAAAAGATATATACAGTTGATATATACAGTCAACATACAAATAACATGTTGGATTCATTCAACTGTGGATAGAAAATATTTGAAAAAAATAAAAATTGACAATGCAACAATAAAAAATAATACAAATAAACAAGATAGTATAACAACTACATTTACATAGCATTTATATTGTAATGGGGGTTAGAAGTAATCTAGAGATGATTTAAAGTATATGGGAGGATGTGCATAGGTTAGATGTAAATACTTCACCATTTATTTAAACTACTTGAGCATCTGTAAT
>CAUYRT010000845.1:0-34226 GCA_963574885.1 Lepilemur ruficaudatus
GGCCAACTAAAAATATATTAAAAAAATTAGCCGGGCATGGTGGCGCATGCCTGTAGTCCCAGCTACTTGGGAGGCTGAGGCAGGAGGATTGCTTGAGCCCAGGAGTTTGAGGTTGCTGTGAGCTAGGCTGACGCCACAGCATTCTAGCCTGAGCACCAGAGTGACACTCTGCCTCAAAAAAAAAAAAAAAAAAAAAGAAAGAAAGAAAGAAAGAAAGCAGATGGAAAGGGAGTGAGACTGGCTGAGGGGCCAGGGAGGCAGAGGGCAGAGTGCCCAGGGTGGGGCCCTGGGTACAACCCCCTTCTTATCCCTCTCTAGGTCCAACCGGTTGGGGCTAGGCTTGCCTGGGGCTCCAGGGCAGGGAGGGAGAGGAGCTCAGTCCTGAGCTCCCTGATCCTGGGATCCCAGCTCCTCCCCCAGGGCTGCCTGCTGCTGACTCAGTGGCAGGAGGGGCCTCGATGGGAGTCAGTGTGTGGGGGCGGCTGTACCTGAGCCACAATCACAATCACGAGGGGAAGGACACATAGTCTGCGATGCCACACATCATCACACAAGGCTCACATTGTCCTACAGATACCTGTGGCCATAGTCCCGGGCATGCACCATCACTCACTATGACACAAACACAGCCAGGTTCCTGGCCACAGTTGCCCACTGTCACGCACGGGCACACACTACCGCTTTGAGCACTCACACAGGCAGGCTCACGTTGTCACACGCTGCCACACAATATCACACAGAGGCACATAGCCACAGACACACACTGTCATACAGAGCCACACGCAGCTCACTCAGTCTTCTGCTTTGCAGGCTGGAGAGGAACCCAGAAGCCACTGTATCCATCCTCCTGCCTCTGGACAGGAGCACTTCACTCTGCCCAGGCAGAGCCCAGATGGCAGCATTTAACCAGGCAGGCTCTTCCACCAGAGCATTAACAACTCTGTGTGCTCCACATGCCTACACACACACACACATACACACACACACTAGCACACCCATACTATCATGTAAGTATATAAGCAGACACCCTACACGGTCATGTGCATGAATATCTTTAGCTAAGGATAAGCAGCCGCAAATACTCATACGCACACGGTGTACATGTGTACACACTCAGACATGCATACACACAATCATGTATACATAAATAGGTGTACATAACACCTGTTCAGTATTCAGATGCAAACAGTATTCAGACAGAAACCTACATAATTATAGGAGCTATATATGTGTCCATAGCATGCAGACACTGCCACATGAATAAACATGCAACACAAGTGCACACAGATATGCCTATAGCAATTCACACACACACACACACACAGAGCAGCCCCTCCTGCCAATGGAAGCCCCATTGAGCCCTGGGACAGAGAATGGTGGGAGGAGGGGCTGAAGCTGACTCCTCAGCCTGGCTCTGCCCCCACTCACTTGCTGCTCTGCCCGCCCCAAGCACTGCTGTCTGCTGTGCGGATCAACGGGGATGGCCAGGAGGTCCTGTACCTGGCGGAAGGTGACAATGTGAGGCTGGGCTGCCCTTATATCCTGGACCCTGAGGATTATGGTCCCAGTGGGCTGGACATCGAGTGGATGCAGGTCAACTCGGACCCCGCACATCGGGAGAACGTAGTGAGTACTGGGCACAGGGTCCTCTTACCTTACATTTCACGGTTTCTGCCTCTTGGGCAGCCAGCACCCTGAAGGGAGGAGGGCAAATAATGAAACTAAGACCTTGAACTTCCCCTAAAGCCTCTCAGGGAATGGGGAGGAGAAGTCTGCAATCGTGAATCAAGCCAGCCAGTCAGTTCACACCCACCCCATTCCAAAAGGAAGATGAGGGATGGCCCCCTCAAGAAGTTCCCAGCCTGACCTTATACTTTCCAAAGAGCCTGACCTCACCTGATCTAACCCATTATGTAAGAATGGGTATCATCATTTCCATTTTTCAGCTGAGAAAACTGAGTCTCAGAGATGTTCAGTGAATTGCCCAAGCACCAACCTGCATGGACAACCTGTTTTCCTCTCTTCTTCACAGTTCTTAAGTTACCAGGACAAGAGGATCAATCACGGCAACCTCCCCCATCTGCAGCAGAGGGTCCGCTTTGCAGCCTCGGACCCCAGCCAGTATGATGCCTCCATCAACCTCATGAACCTGCAGGTATCTGACACAGCCACCTATGAGTGCAGGGTGAAGAAGACCACCATGGCCACCCGGAAGGTCGTCGTTACTGTGCAAGGTATGGCCAGACTCCTCTGGGCTCCCCTTCCTCAGGCTTCAGAGCCAAAGGCAGCTTGGCCACTTTGAGCCCAGCTCTGCCTCTCAGCTGGGCTCTAGCTCACAATTGCCTGTCTCCTTGCAGCACGCCCTGCGGTACCCATGTGCTGGACTGAGGGCCACATGACATATGGCAACGACGTGGTGCTGAAGTGCTTTGCCAACGGGGGCTCCCAGCCCCTCTCCTACAGGTGGGCCAAGATCAGTGGGCACACTTACCCCTACCGAGCCGGGTCCTACGCCTCCCAGCACAGCTACCACTCTGAGCTCTCCTACCAGGAGTCCTTCCACAGCTCCATGACTCAAGGTGAGGGGAGCCTCAGCGAGGGCAGAGTGGGGACAAGATCAGAGTCTCTGGGACCTGCTGGGGCTTCCTTGGGTTATCAGTGGCACCAAGTCAAACCTGGCACCCTGTGGGAGACTCCCCTGTGGACCTGTCTCAGCAGCTGCTATTGAGGGAAGAAGAGAAGCCAACAGTGGCAGTCGGTCAAAGGCAGTGTGGTTAATATGGAATGAGCATGGCTTACCCTCCCTGTCCCTTGATTTCTTCATATGTGAAAAGGGAATACTAATGTCTACCTTTCAGGGGCATGTGAGGATTAAATGGCGCAAGATGTGTAAGCTCCTAGTATACATACAAAAGCTGACTAATATTCAATCAAACAAAGAATAACAGAGCTAGAAGGGACCTTAGAGTTCTTCTGGTCTAACCCTGTCCTCACTGTACAAGGGTGCAGACCAAAGCTGAGAGAGGGGACATATTTCCCTAAGGTCACAGAGTGAACTAACAGTGTCTCTTGTCTTTCTGCTGGGAGAGGGGTCCTTCCTTGCTTCTGTCTTAGCGGGGGGAGAGTGATTCACCCTGAGGGTGGAGAGGACCTGTGTGTGTGTGTGTGTGTGTGTGTGTCTGTGCGTGCACGTGGGTGTGCTCACACGCATGCATACACCTTCCTTCCTTCCAGAGCGGGTGTCCCATCTCCCACCCAACAGGGGCTGAGGCCGGGCTGGGAGATCTCAGAGATCAGGCCTCTCTGCTTCAATTTCAGGCCTGAACAACGGTGACCTGGTGTTGAAGGATGTCTCCAGAGCTGATGATGGGCTGTATCAGTGCACAGTGGCCAACCAAGTGGGCTACAGTGTTTGTGTGGTGGAGGTGAAGGTCTCAGGTGGGTGCAGCAGCCCTGAGGGCCTGGTGGCTGGGAGGGTTGGGGTAGTGGCACCTGGGCTCTAGTTTGGAGCCTCAGCGGGCTCTGCCTTTCCACTGCCATGGGTCTCTAGGCCTCTGCCTAGAGCAGCTGAAAGCCCTGGGAAAAACATGCAGGCACAAGGGGTTAACTTGCATCTCCTTATATCCTCCTCTCTGGGTGTCCCAGTGCTTGGAGACCACCCCCAATCCCTCTCCCCTTTTCCCAGGGACCCCTGCCTTGCCACGTCCTGGTCAGTCAGGCCCCTGCCAGGCTGGGAGAAAACTGACTGGCCTCCCCTTCTCTCCGCAGACTCCCGGCGTGTAGGCATGATCATCGGCGCCGTGCTGGGCTCTTTGCTCGCGCTGGCCTGCCTGGCGGTGGGCATCTGGGGGCTCGTGTGCTGCTGCTGCGGGGGCGCCGGGGCTGGCATCGCCCGCGGTGCCTTCGGCTACAGCAACGGCGGGGTCAGCGGAGGGGCCTGCGGTGACTTGGCTAATGAGATCAGGTAAAACCTGATGCATGCTGCATGCTGCTGTGCAGCGGGGAGCGGCGCCCTGCCCGCCTCACCCCTGCCTGCCACCGGCCGGCTGGGACCCCCACCCCAACCCTGCTCGCCATCACCATGGAGTGCTGGGACCGCAGCATGTCAACCTGCCACCCGCCGCATGGCTTTTCTGTCTCTCCCCTTCCCAGTCTTCACCTTTGCTCTCCTGCCCTCCGTTTCCTTCCTGCCTACGCACCTCTCTGTCTTGTCTAGACTGTAAGCTCCAGGAGGGCAGGGCCTATGTGTTTTCATGTTTCCTCTGTATTGTGCCGGTAAGAACTCTGACAAGCTTATTTAAGAAGAGCTAATAATAGTGCTAACAACTTATACTAGAAGCAAGCTAGAAATAAAAAGTAGATCAGGACTAGCAGTGCTAATGATTGCAGTGCCTCGGGGATGGAGGGAAAGATGGAGAAGGTCGAAGGGCAGGAGGTGAGATGGGAACGGGAGAGAGCGCACGCGCGAGCGCAAGCCCGCGCCAGGCCAGGGTTAGCCAGGGACAGAGGGAAGGGAAAGCAGCTGTTCCGGATCCCCAAGGCTCCCTGCCTATTAGAGGCGGCGGTTCTGCGGAACATCAGAAAGGGATGGGGGGCGCCTGTACGGGGCTATCTGCCGTGGCTGTCCGGAGACGTGTGGACCAGCCCCGTCTGGAGGATGGGCATGGTGGCCCGCGGGACAGCTGCGGGGGCGCCGGCCCAGGAGGGAGCAGAAAGGAGAGTAGGTCGATGTTGAAGGCAGGAGGAGGGAGGCGCGGGAGACGAGAGGTTGCCAAGAGCCGCTAGCTCTGCCCAGGCCGTGCCCACGCCGCGCCGCGGAGGAGCCCGCTCACTCGCCCGCCTGTTGTTTTCCAGAGAGGACGCCGTGGCGCCCGGGTGCAAGGCCAGCGGGCGCGGTAGCAGCGTCACCCACCTCCTGGGGTACCCGACGCAGAACGTCAGCCGCTCCCTGCGCCGCAAGTACGCGCCTCCGCCCTGCAGTGGCCCTGAGGACGTGGCCCTGGCGCCCTGCACCGCCACCGCCACCACCGCCGCCTGCGAGGCGGGCCCCTCCCAGGTCTACGTCAAGGTCAAGAGCGTGGAGCCGGCCGACTGCGCCCAGGGGCCGCTGCAGTGCAAGGACGGCCTCTTGGTGTGAGCGCGCGTGCTGCGCTGCGCCGGGCTGCGCCCTGGCCGGAGGAGGGTGCGGGGCTCTCTGCCCGCAGCTGGGGACACGTTTGGGCTGGTGCCGACCTCGCTCGCCCCGGAGCCGCCCGGCGGCTGAGGGTTGAAGACACGTCCCTCGGGAAATGCGTAGGGAGGCAAAGCCTCTTTCCCCAAAATGGGAGTGGGTGGGCGAGGGCAGAGAAAGGCGGTCTGGAACCTTCTCTGCACCCCGGAGCCCGGAGGCTCAGGGATGAGGGAGGGAGGAGGAAGCGGAGTCAGTGTCCTAGAGCGGTTGAGGCCGGAGGCCCGGTGTCCCCAACCAAAGTAGAGGGCCTCGGGCCTGGTGGGTAGGGGTCTGGAATGAATGGTTCAGCGTGTGAGAGCTGAGCTCTGAGGCAGCAGTGTTAGCACAATAAAGAAACTTTAAGACTTGAGACTGAGGTGGCTGTCCGTGTTGCACGAGGTTGGGCGTGGGTTGGAGGGCCCTGCTCCATGGCTGGGGGTGGTGGTGGTGGGTTGCTCCTGCTACCACAGCCTTGCACCATCTCCAGCCTTTCTCCTAGATTCCTAGCGGTCAGAGTGGGTAGGGGCCATCTAGTCCTACTTCTTTAAACAACCTACGGAAGTGAAGAAAAAAGAAAAAAAAATTAGCTCAGAATTTCTGTGAAAATAACATGAGGATATTTGAGGAACTGACAAAGTGCAATAATACACCTATCATTTCTAAGTCTTCAAAGTTTTCGCATCAAGCCAAGATTTGCTCTTGAGAATAATGTGCTCTGAAACTCTAGTGAGGCTTTGTATGTTGTCGAAAGCTAAAAGGAAACTTGTCCTTGAGTCACAGATGCACAGGCGCCTGGCAAGACAGAAACAAGGACATGTAAAAATAAGACTGCCACCTCTTACATTAAAAAAGCATCAGAATTCCAGGGTTCTAAGTGATGTACAGGAAGGAGGGGGACTAACACTTAACGGGGCATGTACTACGAAACACAGTTAGTATGGTAGGTCCCTTCACGCGGACTCAGTTGGTGTTTTAGGACAATTAATTTTATGGGTTTTTTTTTCCAAGTTGTCAAATTGATCGACTTGCACAGAGTCCATTACACAGTAGATGTTTAAGAAATACTAAGTGAATGAATGTGGCAGCACTACTAAATTTTTTATGTTAGAAAACCAGTTTTTAGATACTTTACAGTTCCTTCCTTATGATGGAATATCTGTGATTAAAATCTAGACCTATCTGATATCTGACTCCATACTGTTACACTCTGAAATAGCCATTCCTAGATAGGGGTCTGTTGAGTAATTTAGTATCTACCAGCACTTGTTTTGTTTACTACCTTGTCATGATATTTACAATATTTTTGAGGATGTTAGTCATTTCTGGTAAAAAAGTGGAAATCAGTAAGTGCTGTGAGTTAATAGGAGTGAGAAGTCTCTTGTGAGTGAGATGAGGAGTGTTTAATTAAAGAACAATGTTTGAGATAAAGTTGCAAGGGATATATTTATTAAGCAAACAGAAATTAAAATGGGGAGTATTAGTATTTTAGAGGTACATGTTGATAAAAGGATGAGGGGGTGGTACAGCAAGCTGGTGACTGCAGACAAGAAGAAACAGTTCTACTGGTCTTTCCACATCCAACATCCTCTGTTGGTCTCTGGAATACACTTTGCTAATATGTGGTCTCTAGAATACACTTTGCTTCCTTGCCTATGATTTAAGAATTTCTAATGTGGAATAGAAATGGTTAGTAAAAGAAACTTGTATTAATTTCCTTTGCTGAGCAAGATTAAACTTAAAAATTCAATGAGGTCCATACTAAGTGCTGAAAATTCAAGAAGGAGCCTCGTAGTTCAGCTGAGTATTTGATGCATGTGAATGATTTTTATTTGGTGAGCTGATGAGGATAACACAGTGACCGAGAGGGGTAGGTATCTTTACATCTAAGTTGTTTGGACTGTCTGTTTCCCATCTTATATATAAGATATATTTTATGTTAGAACATTTGTGCGTTGGTAGCAAAAATAGAGTTGAAAGGATACAGTTCCTGAAATCAGTAATTTCATGCCTACTAGGATCAGGAAAAGAACTGTGGGTTCTCTTATTTCCATGATAAAATTTGGATTGTGTTACCATTCCACTTTGGTTCCTTGTACGAGGGATGTTAGAATTTAGCGTGGATCTCCTTTGGAATCCTTTTGTTGGACTTGTGCTTCATATGTTTGGCCTGCCTTGATTTTATTTGGCCATCCTCCTTGATTCTTCCATACTATTTGTTTACACTTAACTCTGGAATATTTTGGTGGATGTTTTTAATGTACTCTAGGTCCTTCAATTGGTTTAAATGAATTATTGGGGAGAATTGCAAGTTGATATTATATCTGTGGTGACATTGGAATATTTCCATTTTAATACATTGGACAATTTGTGGAAATATAAGATATTATATTTAGTTTTACAAAATACAAGATCTCAATATTTTTCTTCTGGTAGATTTCTGGGTTTGTGTGTATGTATGTATGTGTCTTTGATTTTTTTCTTCACATTTCCTCTTAATTCTGTGTCAGTTGAATGATATTGTTGCTGTTTCACATTTATTGTCACGTAAAGCTGATTCTTCATTCTCCCAGGCCAGAGGATTGTCCATGGGTAGAGATATGCTGTCTGCAGGTGGTAATCTTCTTATATAGTTGTACTAGTTGCTGGGAAAGACCTTGGCTGGATTTATGGTCAGCTGTGTTTACTGAGCATAAAGTCATTTATGCTAATCATTATGCTCATAAATCGTTTTGAAGCTCAAAATGATTAATCTGAAGTCCAGCTTAAAAGAAAATCTTACTCCTTCACTATACAGATGGGGAAATTGAGACACCCTCCACCCCCCAGGCTGGACTTTAAATCCCAAATCCTACTTTTCCTCTTTCATTGTAGAAGGTCAGAAGAGAGGAAACAGGGGGCTGTCAGGGATGACCTCTAAATGTTCCCTAATTTTCTCAGTATCCTTCTTTCTCCTCCTCTTATCTACCTAATCCTGACTTCTTTCTCTCTCCCAGATGTATGCCTTCCTTCTCCACAGCAAAAGAGGGTTTTGGAGCCATACTCTCGGGAAGTAAAAAGACCTTCAGGGCCATCTAACCCAATCCCTCTTTTGCTGGGAAGGAGATTGGCATTTACTAAGCACCCACTAAGTGCCATGTGCTTTTTGATATTTTGTCTTATTCCCTATTTTAATCCTATGATGTTGTGCATTATCACCATTATACAGATGAAGAAACTGAGGCTTAAAGGGATTGGGGATTAGGTATCTTGACCAAGGCCACAAAGGTAACAATTCAGGATTTGATCTAAGCATGTTTGACTCCAGGACATCAGGCTCTTTCTGTGATATTTGAATTCCTTCTACAGCACTCCTGACAAAGGATATTCCACCTTCTACTTGAATACCTCCAGTGGCAGCTCACTACCCTCCAAAGCAGGCCATTTGGCCTCTGACTGTCAATATTAAATAGAATATTTCTTCTCTTGAACCCAGTTGTTGTCCTCATATAATTTCTTTTTGTCGCATATAACTTTTATCCCTTGGTCCAAGTTCTACTTTGGGGAGCCTAGAGCATCACATTTCCAATTCAGCTGCTTCTAGTGGGCCAAGTGGTTGTACTCCATACAGGATGGCTGCAACAGGCACATACTGAACACTTGTCTGGTCTAGGGGTGGAGGGGTCTTCAGAAGAGCATAGTACTTCTAGGTCACAAGTTCTACGTGCCTCTCCCCAGCCACCTGCTTGTTGGGAGCCCAGACTCTTTTTTCTGTTTGTATCTTTTCTCCTAAGGAGAAGATTATCTTTCTAATTATTCCTGCTCCTACCCCAGGGCCACATGAAGTATGGGGTATGTATGGGCTTCAGAGTATCCAGGTTTAGGAAGCTGTGAACTCTATTTGGTAATACATACCTAGGAAACCCTTGAGATGACTTGGGTATTTGCAAAGGGGTAATGTCATTGCCAGCTCTGCGTTCACAGAGCTTGGGAGGAGAAATGAGAGATGATAATGAGACAAAGGGAACAGAGGCAAATGACTTGGGGGCTGGGGAGATGGAGGGGTTCTTGGGGATGGACAGAGGTATAGGGGTAAGGGGATTAAACAAGGAGGGCAGCATGATCTCCAGGACCCATCCATCCCTTCATTTACTTGGTGACATTTATGAGCACCTATAAGATGACTTGTTCACAGATAGTTAGATCTTCAGCAGGGCATTGTGCCCAGCACACTTGTGCCCAAAGGCAGGGAACTGAATAGGATGACTTGGGGAGGGCGCTCCCAATCTGAGGAGCCTCCAGCTCAGCCTCCTGCAAGGTGGTGAGGGACAGAGGCAGCCAGCTGGCTGTGCAGGTTGTGTTGAATGATATCATCTTCCCGGTTCCAGGAAGCAGGGAGCCATGCTGAGACAGCCTTCTTCGGAGAGGTGGGAACACTGAGGCTCTGGCAAAGAAAGCTCATTAAAAAGCAGCAAGAGAGATTTCAGAGGGACTCTGAGAATAACTTCCTGTTAGGGTGAGTCAACAGGGAAGCCAGGGAAGTCCTAAATCCAAGGCTGAGATTACCGTCATCACTGTACTTACCATCCCAGGGTGAGCAGGGAGGGAATTTTCTGCTTCAGTGATTTTGCTTCAGAAACACCTTGGTCTTTTTTCTTCATTTCTCCTGCATGAAACTTGTTCAGTGCTGGAGGAGGACACTTGTGGTGATAAATGTTTGACAGTGGCTTTGGGAGTAGAGTGCGGGCAGAGAAGCCCCGATTTGTAGCATTTGCCAATTTCCACGATGTCAATACTCTGGCTATGGCTGATCTCAGCCTACCAACACGATATCACGGGCATGAGTTGGGAGAAATGTTCTGCAGCATGCCACATATAGTATTTCTACAACACAGACACAGTAGAGGAAGTAAATAACCTTAAGAGCTTAGATGATAGTGAGCTGTCGTAAAATAATCAGGAAGTGGTGAGTTTTGAGTATCATCTTTGTTTTAATATAATTTATTTAATTGCAAGTTTATATAATTTACTTTCTAATAATGGCTGCATTTAACAACTGGCTTGCAGCATTGGGCAGACCATGTCACCAGGCAAAGAGAAGGCTGGACACACAAGTGCTGCCTCAAGGGTGAGAATCTCAAGTACTGTCCTGATCTTTCTCTATTTTTCTAGAGAGACACAAATAGCCCAGAGTCAGTTGTCTCCATTCTACTTCCTAGCTCCACCTTTTGCATTTCTCCCCAGACTTGCGGGAACTAAATTCTAGTTCCTCTGGTCACTGAAAAATTATTTAGGTCATTTATATCTCCTTGGTTCCAGGTCACTCTTTTATTACCCGTCAGAAACCTAAGTTGACATCCACAGAATTTGTCTCCCAGGGCATGCAACATGGGAAATCTGTTCAAGAGACTCCAGTGAGTCCTCACTGCCTCAGTTCCTTCTCTGATTCTCCTGCCCAGGCTTTAGGAAGTCATTTTCTCTTAAGCCTCCAATTCTCAAGACTACAAGTCATGTGAAATCCAAGGGAATTTTCTTCCGTGTACTCCTCTTACAGTAACTATTACATGCATGGTGCTCAATCACACTGTAGTCAGACTGTGCTGACTCTGGGGAGGGATTAATTTTTTTTTTCTGCTTCACTGGAAACAAAAGATTTTGGGGCATTACCCAATCATTGTCTTTCCAGAGTTGTAAAACTACTTGACTTCCGTGGGTTTGGTTGGGGCCTGCCTGGAGGCAGGGGTTGGATCTGAACTTTAGCCATGTCCTGTAAGCTTCCCAGGACTGCCTCCTTATGGCTTGTTCCCCTGATTTGGTGGGAACCAAATGGGAACCTACTCTGGACTTTATACTCTTCATCCAACTAGCCCATCTGGAGCAATTACATCAGTTATTTCTGGTATGTGGAAACAAAACTGGTTCCATGCAGTTCCTTGTGGTTGGATTAGGAAGCATGTGCTGCAGGGAAGGAGCATGGGAGACATGGGACCACACAGGCAAGGCGGGGGTGGTGGCCAGGTTGGGAAATCTGGAGGCGCTTAGGTGTGGTCACTGTGCCTGCAATGTGGAATGGGTGCATGGCCTTCTGTCACCCTCTGTGGCCACTGCGCTCCACTGCCTTCTTGGGTGCATCTTAGAAGGAAGGGCGGGATGGGGCTCTGAGCAACAGGGAGAAGACTGAAGTCTTGACAAAGACAGGAAATTGAGCAGAGGAGGATGGGGCGAAACTTCAGAGCTCCTGTCCATCAAGACTGAGTTTGAGGTGATGGTGGACTCCTGCGTGGGTTTCTTGAGGGAGGAACGAAGAAAACTTGTAATAAATATTCGTGAGTTAGCCATGTTCACATATGCAAAGGGAAAAGTTCTCCGTTTTGGAGTCAGACAGACCTAGACCTGGGTTTATAGTTATCCAATAAGCTCCCAAAGCTTCAGCTTCATCTGTAAAATGGACTAGTAATCGGGCTATTTTGTGTGATGTGGGTGTTACAGAGCCTGGTACCTAATAGTGGTTCAGCAAATGGTGGGTCCCCAGCACTCCATGTCACTAATATATAATTTCGTGTCCCACAAGAGGGCAGGCCTGGAGGCACAGCTCTAACCACACAGGGTGCAGTGTGGAGGCTGAGGCAGCGGGAGATCCATGGGGAGGAAGGGGGAGGCGGGAAAATGAAGCCTTGGGATTGAACTTGGAGGCAGCTCACCATCTGGGGCAGGAGGCAAGGAGGCCAGGAAGCGGCAAGTAGAGAAAGAGGAGAAGTAGGACTTGCCTGGGTTCTGGAATCCACGTGCTGGTGTTAATATTGACACCAATCCTCATTAGTAATAGTGATACTAATAATAACAGGAAGCACCTGAAACACAAGCTCGGCAGGGTCCCAGAGTCAGTCCCAGGGACCAGCCGCCAGAATCCTCAGGGCGGCCTCCCTGGACCAGGGTGTGCCCTCCTGTGCCCTTCCCATCTGGCTGCTCCCAGCTCCTGGTGCTCAGGCCCATGTCGGCTGCCCTGTGGGTGCAGTCCCACTGTGGTCCCCTTTGTGGCACTGACTTTGTCGGCCCCTCCCCAGGGACTGTCCCCCCAGAAGGGCCTCCACACAGCTTTCCCAAAGCTGAAGAGGGACCTTCCCAGCAGGGGCACACAGATTTTTTTTCCAGTGTTTTTGGGAGAATCAACTCAGTCTTGGAACTGGGCTCTTCCAGCCCACTCCAGGCCCCACTTGCTGCCTGTCTCTGGCCAGGGGAGTCTCAGACACGCCCTAGCCTGTCTCCACCTCCGTTTCCCTGCCTGGATGCCTTCTGTAGGCTTGTGGCTCTTCCCTGCCATGACTCATCTGAATTGGCCCCTGTGATTCCCCAAACGCTGGATTCATGCTCCCGGTTCCTGCTCCAGCCCTTTGCCCAGGCTGCTGTCCTTGCCCACAAAACTCCCCTACCTCTCTCTTCTCGGCCTCCTTCTTGGCCTGTGTTGGTTTTGCAGAAAGTCCAATTGTCCTTACCCTGTTATATCATCCCGGTCTCTTCCTTACTCCCAGACAAGGGGAAGTGGTGTTTATTATGCTTGCCCTGCTTGGGGGTGTCCTGTTTACCCCCCAACGTCATCAGATGTGACTTCCCTGGAGGGCAGGGGCCACGTCTCCTCCTCTCTCAGTGTCTGCTCCCTTGAGAGCTCAGAACGTCTCTCTGAGCCAACCTCCCCTAAAATTAGCGTGATGGATAAAGTTTGTACGAGGGACTCCTCCCCCAATGCAGGGTGTTGACAATAGCCAATGCCTGCAGTAACTTCAGGGAGATGGGATGGAAAAACCACACACATCCCCCAAATCCTTCTCAAAGGTGCATGCTGACCGCACCATCGAGGATGCCCCTGCTCCTTTGACTGACAGACTGTCGGAAGCTCTTTTCTGCACAGCACACAGGCTCTTCATTCATACTTCGTTAAGGACTTGAGGATATGCCGTGTTTGTGATCACTTCCACTAAAAAAATTGAGCAACAGGTCCTTGGTCAGGAGACTAGCCTGCTGTTACAACATTGTTCCTGTGGGGAAATCTGATTCCTTCCTTTAATAATAAACATTAGCCTTTCTTGGAGTGCAGCGCACTCCAAGACAGAGTGAGGAGTGGAGAGGGGAAGACTCACCCGCCCAGCCCCCACCTCTCTGTCCACCTGGGACCTGTAAGCCAGTGACACCTGCATTCATACGCCCAGGCCAGACTCCCTCCTGCATTGCCCACCCACTGACATGCTTAGATGTTTAACAGACATCACAAGCTCAGCAAGCCCCAACACTGCCTCTGATGGTCTCCGGTGATGGCCACTCTGTCCTTCTTTAACTCCTCTCTTTCTTTCCCTACTCCCCCACCATATCCACTCGGGCTGGGGAGTCCTGTTGGCTCTGCCTTCGGTGCAGATCCTGAACCCAACCCTTCTCTCCTTTTACCTCCCAGCCCCAACTCCCCACTGTTTCTTACCTGGATTACAGCCCGAGTGTCCCTGCTGATCTCCCTGCCTCCTCCCTTCCACTTACGTTCTGTTCTCAGCAGAGAAGCTGGAGAGATAGTGAAGTCATTCTTCTGCTCAAGCTCCTGCAGTGGCTTCCCAAGGTCAAGATCCTTACACCGGTCCTCTGTGGGAGGCTGTCTGTGTCACCCCTTCTCCCCCAGCTCTCTCCCCTGAAGCCTCACTGGCTCCTGACTCTTTTGTGAACACCTCGGGGTCTTTTCCTGGCTGTTCTCTTTGCCCTGAGCACGCTCCTCCTGATTTCCCAGTGGCCCATCCTCATGCCTTCGAATCTCTGCTCAGTTGTCTCCCCTCAGCACGGCTGCCCTGGCTAAGTTTGCAGCGCTCTCTGGCCCGCGCCCCTCATCGCCCTCATCCCCACGTTCGTTAACCCACAGCGCTTACCCCCTTCCAGCATGCTATGTAGTCTATTATGATTTTTGATTCACCCTGTTTCCCCTACACTGTCAGCTCCAACAGGCAGTGATCTTTGTCTGTTTTACTCATTAATGTACTTAAGCTCCCCGGAAGTGCCAGGCATATAGGAGACAATAAATATTGTTTCAAAGAAAGAAGATGGGGGAGACGGACCAACTGCGGTGGAAGGAGTTAACCCCCAGCCCCAGAGCATGGGAAGTTACTAAGGAGCAGCCCATCTCCTTGTGGGGGCCAAGAGGTCCCTAAGAGACTTGGCAGGTTGTCTGAACCCAACCAACCGATTATGCTGCCTGGAAGTGGGAGGTGCAGACGTGGAATCTCCCGACCTGGGAATTTTGGCTTCCTCAGTGGAGGAGATGTCTGAAGAATGACCATTTACTGTCCACCTGCACATTCCCCACCCTCCGCATTAACCACTAAGTTCACAAGTATGTGTTGGCGACACGCTTGCTTACTGTGTGTCAGTGGTGACACTGGGGTTTTAAACCTGATCCTCCCAGGAGCAACCAGCGTCTCAAGGGAGACCATTAATCTCCTTTGGAAAAATTAAAGAATGACACACACAGTTGTTGATTCAGTTCCATACAAAGCTGGGAGAACTGATGCTATGAGTTCACTCGGGGGAAGGATCCTGGGAAGGGGAGTGCCCGGGGCTGGGCCTGGAAGCTTTTGGTTGGAGACTGACGTGGATAAAGGATATGTCTCAGGCTGGGAGGTAGGGGAAAGAGCCTGGCTAAAGGGGCAGAGTGTGTGAGCATGTCAGGGTCAGGGGACAGACAAGAGGCAAGTCTGTCTGGAGTGGAGGGTGTGAATTAGGGCTGCCAATGGCTGGGTCATCTCCGTCTTAAGGCCTTTGAGGGTTCGGGCTGGGAGAGAGGGAAGGAAGGTGTGTCTTCCAGCTGCTCTGCTCCCCAGCAGGTGGGCTGAAGGACAGTCATGGTCTAGCAAGCCAGCAACTTTGGAGGGACTGATGCACTGCCCTTCTGTGTCAGACCATGCCTGCCACACCAAGTCATTGTCCTCATTGCTTGGAAAGCCTCCCTCAGACAGCACGGAGGCTCCATCTGGACAAGACTCTGAATGCTGCAGGAGTGGGCATGAGCAGGGCTGGATTCAGAGGGGCTTGGGGTTGAGGGCAGCTCCTCCAAAGCAGTCTCAGCACTCCCCACCATTGTGAACCTTGGGTCCTGAATGTTTCAGGACTTTCCAGAGCTGAGTAGGCAGGAGTCAGGCCAGGTGGCAGAGAGGCTGACCAGGACACCCTGGGCCCAGACCACTTTGGGCTGAGGGTGCTGTGGGAGGCCCTCATTGCCCAAAGATGTCCTGTAGCCCCTCCATCTTCAGGTTCATGGGGAAGGAACCCCACAAACACCTACCTGGTTACAGGCATGTCCCAGTTATCCTGGGTGGAGTGGAGTCAGGGCAGAGGAAGAAATGGCTTTTCTTCTTCAGATCAATTTACATTTAAATTATTAGGTTGAATCATATGAAATTACCTATATTTGACCATTTTTAAACTCATAAAAATGACAGTTTTCATGTGATTCAACCCAATATATTATTCAGCCTCCAAGTATTTCTTCCTTTTAAAACCGCTGTTCCCTGATAATTAAGGACCAATTAACTCTTGACTTACCCTAAAACTTGCTCTTCTTTCTGTATTTCCAGTTTCGGTAAATGGCACCTCCGTCCGCCCGCTTACTCATGTTAGAGACCTCAGTGTCATACTCGGCGTCATCCAGTCCTCCACCCCGGATCCCAAGTCCTGTCTATTGTAGCTCCTAAATATGTACCGAATCCACCACCCCTTTGCCCTCTCTCTCTCCGCCCTAATTCTCAGCTCTCATAGTTTCTTGCCGGGATTCCTGCGCTAACTTCGCCTTCAGTCCATTCTCCGTGCAGTCGCCGGAGTGGTCTTTTAAAAACACACGTCTGATCATGTCGCTTCCTTTCTTAAAGCTCTTCAGTGGCCTCCTTTTACATTTATAATTAACTTTTAGCTCTTACCATATCCTGCCTGATCTGAGCCCTGCTGTCCTCTCCTCCCAGAGTCCGTCTTGCTCATTGTCCTCTGGCCTTTCACGTATGCCCCTCGCTTTGCTAACTCCTCCTCTCCCTGCTGGTCCCAGCTTGCACGTCCCTTCCGTGGGGAGGCCCTTTGTGTTGTCCACCCGCCAGCTGCATTTGGCTTCCTTCTTATTCTTGCTCACGGGTTTCAGTTATTTTCTTCTACAGAGCTTAGCACAACTTAGACATCGGTGTTTATGTGTTCAGTGTCTGTCTCTCCCAACTAGATCGCAAACTCCATGAGTGGCGAGACCCATCTGTTGTGTTTGCAGCTATATTCCGGTGTCTCTGGCATGGGGTAGGGAGGGACTCACTAACGATGTGCTGAGGGAATGAACGCTGGACACTGGCAGCTCAGTCCTCCAGGAAATCAGGGCCGGTGTCGCAGGTGCGATCCCAGACCCACCGTGCAGTGCGGCTGCTGAGCTGCAGTGAGGCTGAGCGTGTGCTCTTAGTCATGGGGGGAGGGCCCAGGTTCAGGGGTGGGTAGGAATCATGATACAAAAAGTCCAGGGGGAGGGGTCCCCATAATCAGGCCTGCTTGTAATGCTTATGATTGTAAATAAAGCTAACAAATTGTGACATAAAATATGTTCTATCCTCCTGGCTTGACAAATATACCTTTGAAATGACCTGGAAAGGCAGGTTTGGATTCAGAAATCTTGGACTCTTTGGGGTCTCCTACCAGAACTTAGTAGCCTAGGAAGAACTGGCCCTAGGCCTGAGGCCGGACTCCCTCTCTTCTCACCTGCAGCTCTGTCAACACTGTGAGGGGACTTGTGCCCACAGGTGTGGACACTGGGATTCATCCATGCACTCTTCACAGTTGCCCCTTAGCTACTTTCAGACCCTGGGCTGCACATATAGGCAGTTTAGTCCATTTTTGGTGGGATGAACCCAGGGGGCAGGCCCCAGAATTCCCTTTAGATCCCTGGAGCATGATCTAGAAGAGGGAACATGAGTTGCAGGTGGATGTCCCCTTCACTCTTTGCCCACAGAAGAGCCAGAGCAGGCCTTCTGTAGTATAGGCCAGGGCAGCAGCCTTCTTGTCTTGGCATAAGGGTGATGCTGCCTGTGCTCGTGGTGTCCTGGGGGTGCCTGGGCAGGGAATAGACACAGACTCCAGAAGGACAGACCTTCTATTAGCTGCTGCCTGGAGTTGCCTGAGTCTCTGGTGGCTAACTCTGGCCTCTGGTGGAGAATCTCTTCTCAGATGAGTTATGGGTGAGAGTCCCACCTTCTCCTGACAGCTCAGGCCTCAGGACGCCATGCAAACTGGGAGCCCCAGGCCTTCCTGCAGTGGCCAGGTCTGCGGTCAGTCCTTCTGCCATGTGCCTGGCTCGTGTTCCCATGCTGAGCCATCCCTGCACGTGGGGATCTGTGTTCAGTGCTCAGGAGGAATCCAAAGGATGTATGTGGGGATTGCTAGGGATTTTCTGGGAAAATCCTGGCTGTAGGGTTGTTGTCATCAACCAGGGGCAGGAGGAATGTCAGTGTACTTCTGAGCAGGGCAAAGAGAAGGCCAGACTACCAGCTGGTTGTGGCCACTTTGTAGGGGGTGGGATTGGAGGGTAATGGGTCCCTGTCCTAGAGAGCAGGACCACAGTGAGTGTGCCAGAGACCTGAGCTCCTGCACTTACACTGGCTGAAGTTAGGTGTATGGCAAGTGGGTCCAGTGGGCAGGCAGGGAGCAGCAGGTAGACCTCAGACAGCGTTTTCTCTCCAGCTAGGCTGAGATTGGATAATTTTATCTGACTTTGGAAGACTTCTGAAGAATCTGGGCATCCCCAGCCAGGGGGTGTAGGCTTGAAGGCCAACAGGGCAGACTGGTAGGCAGAACTGAGTGCATCAGCATCTCAGCCCAAGCAACCCCACCGGGATCCCTTCCCTGGGAGGGTGGCACCAGCCCCCAGCACTTGTGAGTGGGCTGCTTTCCCTTTTCTGCACCACCTAGAAGGGTAGTTAAAGACAGCCTACTAGCCTGGATGTTGCGGTATTCTGGGAACACAGTTAAACAAAAGCCCAATGCTGCTGTGGGACCTGTCCTGACATGCTGTCTTCAATTCCTGCCAACTGTCCCTTTCCCCTTTCCCTTGGGGACCTGATTGGCCCTCACTGGGGACAGAGGTCTCACAGGCCAGGAGATGCCATTGAGCTCACACTGGGGGCTGTAGCCCTGTTTATTCACTGCATCGTTTGTTGACATGTCACTGCCCCACCAGACTGTGTGCTCTCTGAGGGCAGGGGTTGTGACGCTGCTTCTTAGTGATCTCTGCATTCCCGCGGGCAGTGCTCAGTAAATGCTTAGAATGAACAGATGGTGTGTTTCCTGTTCTACAGATTCCTGTTCAAACTTTGTTTTTGTACTTTATTTTGTTAAACCAACTATAAGAAGTCCTACAACTCCTTGCTGTTCCCCAAAGAGGAGCGTCCTTGACCTCAGCCAGGCTGGTCAAGTTCCCGTGGTGAGGAATTGCTCTTCAGGGAGCAACCAGGGAACAGAAAACAGAATGGAATTATTTCACAGAGGTCCCAGAGGTCTGCATGCTCAAGGCCACCTGCCTTTGTCCCTTCTGAGGCTTGGTTGGTCAACATTTTCTTTGGTTCTCTGAGCTACCATGACTTTCCAATAAATTCCTACTTTTGCTTTAGTTAAAACTAGAGTTGGTTTCTGTCTTTGCTTGTCTCCAAAGAGCTCTGACTGATACAAGTGTTTTTATTATTTGTAAATACTCTAAAGACCATGACATTTTTAATGGCTATATGTATTACATTTGCTTATTTGACTGATTTGTGGGTGGTTCTTTTGGTGTTTTCCTGATAATGGTCTTGCTTTTTCTGTCAGTCTCTTTCCCAATCTGAGAATTTCCCCAAGCAACATGCTGAGATAAATGGCAGAAGAAAGAAAACAAGAATTAGTCTTTAGAGAAATCACAGCTTGTTTCTAATGCCTTAGTAGAATCCTTTCACTGGCCTCTCTTGTCCTTCTGTTTATTCATTCTTTCTTTCTTTTACTTCTAAATTTTATTTATTTATTTATTTCAGAGTCAGAGTCTCACCATGTTGCCCAAGCTGGTCTCCAACTCCTGGGCTCATGTGATCCTCCTGCCTCAGCCTCTCGAGTAGTTGGGACTACAGATGCACGCCACCTTGCTTGGCCATTCTTTTTTAAATTTACAATTCATTTTTAATGTTGGAAGGATCTCATGGATTGTCTAGGGTAGGCATGGTAAATTGGTTTCATCTTGGTTCCCACCTTCAGTTGATTGGTAGGGGTAACGTGAGCGTTGTATCTGGACTCAGTGGGAAAAGTGAGTCATACTTAATTAGCCATGTCTGACGTGGTCCCAGAAGACATATTTGTCATTCCTAATGCAACTTCCTATCTATTATGAAAAGTCTCTAAGTCTATACTGTTGCTCTGAGATGGTTTCTCTGCAAGCACATTCTTGAAACAGCTCACTTCATATTTGGATTTATCTCTCCATTTGTTAGAAAGTTCTCCCCTGGTGCAAAGAATGTCCTGAAGCCCACCAAGGTTCCATGTGATGTGGCACTAGGCCATCTCTCTGGACCCTTCCCCTTTCACTCTCCCTCCCTGGTACAGTGTGAGGGGCTGGACTGATTGAGGTAACCTAAAGCTAACTCTGACTCTGCCACTGACTAATTGTATAATTCTAGGGGAGTAACAATATCTCTGGGCCTTGGTTTTCTACCTGAGAAATAAAAAAATCTTGAACTGAGTGACCACAGATTTCCTTCTGGCTTTAAGGTCCTATTATTCATATGAGTCACAGCTGCCCTTTAGTGACAGGCTCCATCAGCCCCAGTTACACAGTCTGGGCATGTGTGGGGACCTATGCCCCTCTGAGCTTTTTGTTTCAGGTTAAACATGACCAGTTTCTGTAATCATTTCTCATATGATAAGCTTTCTGGAATTTTCACCATTCTGATCTTTCTCTTGTGGACACACAAGTTTTCCAGGGTCTTCCTGAAAGTGTGGCTTCCAGAGGTGGACCTGGCTAGTCGTGCTGTGGGAGCATCCCCACTGCTTACCCATGTGGTCAGCCTGTCCTCCTGACAGATGATGTTGACCAGGCACAGCCCAAAGGAAGGCAGCCACTAAAACTTCCCTGGATCTGGAGATGGTTGTATTTTGTAGTTTTAGAGGCTCTTTCTTCAGGCTGCATGCAGAACAGATGCAGGGAGCCAAGGAGTCAAATCTGGAAGGAAATGGTGCTTCCCTAGAAGATCAGTAATAAACCAAGAGCTGATTAATTGAACAGGTGCTATTTCTTAATAAACATGGAAGAAAGATTTGCCAGAGATGTCATTCATGTTTGCAGATTTTTTTAAAATGAGGGTGTTTATATCTACGCTGATGAAAAGAATGTCCTTTCCAACCCTTCTTTCTTGCTATGCTCCCACCATTCTCTCTGATATCTTTTCAAATGACCCCTTCGCCCTAGCAGCTCTTGTATTTGTCCTTTGCACAGAAGGATGGGCACAAAGGCAAGGAAAATTAAATGAAAACAAGAAAAAGCAAAAGCTGATTTGGAAAGCATTCTGGCATGATCATGAGCCTACAGGGAACAATGATATAAAGGTTGTTCCGGGAGGAGTCTGACACCCAGACTGATGGGAGACTCTCCCTGCCATCCTACCTTTAAGGAAGGGGTGTTTTGAAGCCCACAGGTCCCACGTGATATGGTCCTGGGCCACCTCTCTGGACTCTTCCCCTTCCACTCTCCCTCTTTTGCTTATATCCAGCCACCTGACCTCCGCTCTGTTCTTTGTACACACCAACCGTACTCTTACTTCAGAGTCTGCATTTTCTGGGGTCTCTGTCTGGAACACTCTTCTTCCCTGCTTGGCTTCCTCACTGGGCCTCTGTTCAAATGTCACCTCATCAGAAAGTGTTCTCAGATTCCTTTATCTAAGACAGACCCCTTTTCCCAACACATCATTCTGTAGCCCTTTACTCTGCTTTATCTTTCTTAACAGAACCTGTCAACATCAGAAATATACTTACTTGTTTAGGTATATCATCTAGAACACAAACTCCACAAAGGTGAGGACTTCTCTTTGCTCACTACTGATTCTCCAGTGCCTTGATCGTACCCAGCACACGCTGAGCCCTCAGTCAATATTTGTTGTGGTGTGACTTCTGTAGCATCAATCTCAATACGTATTAGCACAAAAATTGGTCTCACGGAAGTACTTTGTGTGTTTTGGTGGACGGTTAATTAGTCCACTAGTTGACAAGTGAGTCACTCAGGTTGGGAGCCTTAGTTTATTTGAGCAGTGTGGATCTGTTCAGAAAGGCCCTGGTGCACCACACTACAAAACCACTGTCTAAACGAGGCAGCTAACTGTCACCTTGTGAAGGCAGAACTGTTGAGTCCCGCCCCATCCAGGGCTGCTCTGACCCGAGGTGGGCCCTGGAGACATGGGGAAGAAAGTTGGGAGTGGCGTGAACCCAATAGAATGATCCTGGCTCATTGCTAGATCCTGGGCTTTCTTTTTTATGTCATTTTTAGGGACTGAGGCCAGTTTTGCATGATTCAGTGACCAGGCATGAGCAATGCCTCTAGGTGGCAGGTGAGGATGGCACAAGCTGCCAGGTCTAGTGGCCACGTGCACTGTTCAGGTAGATTTGGGGGAAGGTGGTACGAGAGAAGTGGGTATAGGAAAGGGAGAAAGGAGGACTAGGTAAAGCCAGGGGGTCATCAGGGCCTCTGAGCAGAGCCAGGCAGGGAAAGCCTGGGAGCAGTCGAGTGGAGGAGCAGTGATATGAATCTGGACGCCACTTGTGCTGATCATTTGTCCAAGGTGAAGTGACTGTCCAGGAACTGAGAAGATGAGGGAAGGTCCTTGGACAGGACTGACATCCTAGGTAGAGAGATTGAAACCACCCTGGGAAAATTATACTTCAAAACCTACCCTTGTTTCTTCAGTGCCTCCTTCCTGTCTATTATCAAGACTTGAGTGGGGTCTCAGAAAAAAAATCCACGTACACCTGGTGAGAGAGTAACCTTATCAACTACTGATCCCCTAGGGTAAGTTTAGCTCATCAAGTTTTTGCCACTGGCGAAACCCCAGAGAGCTTTCGTAGACAGAATCACTCAGTGGCAGAATGTATTATATTTTCCAAAGATGGCCACAATAATAACTTCCATCCTATATGTGAAAGTGACCTTCATAATCCTCCCATCAAGGAGTGGCGTCTTTGTCCCCTCCCCTTGACCTTGGGTGGATCTTCTGCATTTGCATCTGAAAAGGAGTGGAGATAAAGGTGCCAGAATTCTCCAGCATGCTTTCCTTCCATAATTTCCCTGCATAGCTTCTCCTAGCTCCTCACTCTCCCAGTCTCACACAGAAAAACTCATCCTGAGCTGAGCTGCTTTTCTTGAAGTTGTGCTAGAATTTCCTGTTGGCTGGGGCAAATTTGAAATCTCTTTTCCTGGTCGCTGTGCTGGAGAGTGAGGAGAGAGCCTCCACTCCCAGCCCCAGATCCTGTGGGAGGCATGAGGGCCGCTGGAGATGGTGAGGATGTCTGTTAGTAAGATGTTACCTGCAAAATGGCACCCATCTCAACCATGGGATGTCAATCACCCTTGGTGTGTACGACTATAGTTTATCTTTGAGGGGCTGTGAACTCAGATGATCTGAAAGTCCTTCAGGCCAGAGAGAGAAGCTCCTGTCTCCTACGTCTTACCTTCCACCTGTTTCTAGACCTTTTTCTTATGATAATACCTGGGTCATCAGGAAGCATCTGGATCTCAAATTATAGGGGCTGGGGCTAGAGCTGGCAGTGGGTGATTCAGAGTTTCTCTGTTAGTTCAAATGTCTAATATCTTTTAGAGCTCGGGACCTGGGCTGGAGGCTATCTTTTGGTGCCAGTTGGTTAATATTTTATGAACAGAGGTGGGGGAGTGAATGCCTTAGACAGTTAATGTGGGTCCTGGAGAACTTCCATTGTCCTTGAGGGAACATCCTGTTTGGCCCATCTTGTCCAGAGAAGAGCCAGGATATGCAAAGTGGGGAGAGACAAGGGAGAAGGTTGTGCCAGCGCTTTCTGTCCTCCCAGTGTGACAGCTACCCAGGCTGCTCCTGGGAGGCAGGATGGAGTCCCGGGGAAGATTGAGGACCATGGTGATTTCCAGGCACCAGCTCTGTCCCAGAGCATCATGTGCCTGGGCAGTGGGGTTCCTGATGATGCAGGCTTCAGCTTCTGTTGTCCCTCGCGGCAGATACTACACAAGGGGGTTCTCTGTCTCTGGAGCCACTCTATCCGCACAGAGATCCTTCTTTTTCCCTGGTGAGGAGATCAGAAAAAAAGTTACCCTTGCAATGTTTGGACTCTTGGCATCCTTGACCTGGCCCTAGGCCTCTGAATCCTAAGTGTCCTAACCCAGGATCTCCTCAGGCAAAAGAACTTTCTCCTGGTCTTCCAAGAGCCTGGAAAAGGAGACTCTTCACGAAAAGGAGTTCTTCCTAATGTCTAACCTTGATCAGAAACTATGCCATACACTGAGCTGTGTAAGTTATAGGCAATTAAGGCTGTGGTGGACCCAGGTAAGTGACTGGCCAGAAGCCTCATGGCAGAGCCAGGACCAGCCTCAGGACTATGCGTGGGGAGGCTTTCCTCTATCTCAGGTGGTTTGGTCCTCTCTGTCCCTTCTCAGTGGCCACAGCTGCTATTTTCTGAGCCTAGAAAACATTAGGGTAAGTGAAAGAAGCCAGCCACAAAGGACCATTTAGTGTATAGTTCCATTTATATGAAATGTTGAGAACAGACAAAAGCATAGAGACAGAAAGTGGGTTAGTGGTTGCCTAGGGCTGTGGGGGGAATGGGAGTTGGAGGATGATGCCTAAGGGGCTATGGGTTTCTTTGGGGCAGGGTAATGAAAATATTTTAAAATTGGTTGTGACAATAGATACAGAGCTCTGAATATGCTAAAAGCCATTACAGGTGCACACTTTAAATAGGTGAATTCTATGCATGTAAATTATATCTCAATAAAGCTATTTTTTTTAAACTGCTCTTTTCCTGCCTTCCACCTTCTTAACACAAATCCTGGGGACTCTGGGGGATGAAGGGCCAGGGCCAGACCCTCTCCATAGCGGCAGGGCCTGCAGGGGGACTACAGCCTCAGCTGCTCTCTCCTCCCTCCTTCCCACTGGAAAGAATGCGCAGGAATTGGCTACGTGCTTCTGTCATGCTTTGTGGCTGGGCCAAGACTCTAGGACATACTCACCATGGTGAGGTCTCAGTGCCTCCCCTTTGCTGACCTGCCTACTCTTTCCACCCTGGGGCCTGCAAGCTCAGACAACCCAGGATGGGAAGGCCCACGAAGCCCAGGTCAGTTGGGAGGTTCTTTCAAGGCCAGGACATGCTGGGACAGAGGCAGGGGCAGTGCTGGGTGGAAAGCTCGGAACGTGGACTGATCTTGGAGCTTCCCCTCCCCTCCTCTTTGCAAGAAGTCGGCTCTATCAGCCGCTGGCAGGGGAGAGGCTTCTATGGAACCACTATGTTCTGGGGACCACAGGGTATGCCCAATGGCAACCTAGCCTCTGCCTTTAAAGGGCTCAGAGTCCAGTGGGGGAGTAAGTACACTTAGTTCTGTGATTGGACAAGCAATGGAGATTAAAGGAAGGACATTAACCAGCCTGAGAGTGGAGGAGAAGGTCAGGAAAGGCTTCCTGGAGAAAACACACCCTGAAGATTGAGTGGGAGATACCCCAAGGAAGGAGGGATGTTGGTTGCAATCATGGAAAGTATGTTCTAGGCAAGGCAGAGGGGATACAATGTATGAAGGTCTGAAGATGTATGTGAGACAGTAGTTCATTTGGAGAACTGCAAAAGAAACTTCAAGTAATTCAGCCAGTTGGAGACCAAAATATGAGACAGAGAAGGCCAAGAGATGAGGTGGGAGAGGTAAGGAAGGGCGGGCTGTCTGAAGCCTGAAGAGGAGAAGGTCCCCCTTGCCCTCAGTAAATCCACCTCCTGCACCTGCGCGGCTCCTACCTGAGCAGCGGCCCCAGTGCCAGGCGGAGAAGAGACCGGCCAGGGTCAGGAGCAGCGAGACCGGCACCACCACCAGCAGCACGTCTTTGTAGGAGGCCCTTCCTGGTGCTGGAAATACAGGGCTGGGGTCAGAGGTGACTTGGTGCTTCCTAATCCCTCAACCATTGACCACTGGCCCTTGGCATACCTGCCTCACGACGGCAGCTCTCCCAGGGAGTGACTGTGGCCAAGTCCCAGCTGACAGGGTTGGAGACAATACAGGAATAGGCCACATCCTTTTCTCCTGGTCCCAGTGAAACACTCAGCACCTGTCCATCTGTGAAGAGGTGGTGTGCCTCCATACCCAAGTCCATTGTCCCCTCCTGTCGCCAGCTATAGGTTACATCACTGATGTTGGGGGCCCAGCAGGACAAGAAGACCTGGCAGGTTGTGAGCGGCAGAGCATCCCCAGCTACAGCGATGAATACATGTACCACGGGCCTGGGCACTGCATCTGGGCAAGAACAAAAGAGCAGGTGTGTGTCATGGGAAGCTGGGGCTTAGATGCCACCTCCCACTAGGCCCCTCTTGTTCTAGAACCTTGCCTGTCTTTCCATTGCCCACTGGACAGAGCTGAATATCACACTAATTCCTTAGTGTGATATTCAAAACCCTCAGGAAATGATCGTGTCCACATCTCCAGCTGTGCCTCCTGCTGGTCCTCCCTGTTCATCCTAATCACTTTGCAGTTCTCCCAAACACGTCGTGCTGTTATGTATCTCTCCTGCTTCCCCAGGGCTCATCTGTGCACACATGCGCCTTTCCCTTCTGTCCTTCTGGAAACTCCTGCCCATCCCTCAGGGCCCAGCTTGGGCATGTTGCTTCATGGCTTGGCTGTGAAGCCTTTCCTGGCAGTCTAGGGATGGGCCTGAGCTCCCAGGTGCTCCATCTGTCCCTTTCTGTAGCACTTCTCTCAAAGTATGTCAGTCAACAAGAGATGACAAGCATTTACATCAGGCAAGAAAACAAATACATTCCTTTTGGAGCCTACAATTTGGTGAGGAAGACAAATACTGACAAGTGATTATGAATGATTAAGAAATAATTACAAGGGTGCAAAACGCTGTGAGGTAGGAGCTCAGAGGTGGGGGCTCTGTCCCGTTGCCCCCCTCACCTTTGCTTTCTAGTGTGGCAAGCAGTAGGTGCTAGGTGTCTGGGCCACGGGACACATTGGCCGTGGCCATTGGTGTCCTTTCTTGTGTAGATTGATGAGTAAACTCTGAGCCTGGGCAATGGGGCCAGCGGGAGAGCATTCTGGTGACAACGGGAGGGCTCAGTCTCTGACAGCATTCCAAAGTCAAGCAGAGAAAACCTTGTTAATGCCAGCTCAATGCGGTGGGATTTGTGATATGAAAAGGGATATGATTTGCTGGGCACACTAATAGTATAAACAAAGATTACAGGGGGGATATTTACACCACTTAAGAGGACAAGCTGCTTCCAAACACGCTCAGGCACAGTGGAAACACCCATTGACATTTTCTAGTAACTGATCTGCTAATTCAAATCACTCTTATCTATTGTCAAAGCAGAGCTCCTAAGGACGGCTGCTTGGCAGATTCGTGCAATTAGTTCTAATCACGCTATGTATTTGGAGGCAATAAAACAGCAATTTCCTTAAAATCTGTAATTCAGACGCTGAGAACAAGGCATTTTAGAGCTTAGTGGTGTGGGTGCTGCATGTATTATCACATTCAATGTCCTCATTTCACACGTGCGGCAGCTGAGACTCCTAACTGGGAGAGGCTCTGGGGCTTCCTGTGTGGTGGTGTAGGTTATTCACTGCACAAGGGGGCTGGGCTAAGGGGGTGGAGGGGGTGGGCTGGGGGTGCTGAAATCTAGACAGCACTCTGCTTGCCAAGACATGCCACCTGGTTCAGGGCTGCATGCATCCAGAAGGGCACCCTCTAATTGCATCGGCTCCCTGAGTGGCTCACCCAAGGACAGCCAGTTAGCTGTCTTCGGGATCAGAGGCACTTCCCCAATTTGCTTATAGCTTTTCTCTCCTTTGCTGCTTCCTTTTTCCCAGCTGCTATCCGTACTTCCCATTCTTAAATACGGACGTTTTTCCCCCCGACTCTGTCTAGATTTCTAAGGTTTTACTGAAATAGTGGTTTGGGGTTATTCACACCTTGTAGATACACGAAAGCTAAAAGGCCATTCTTAGTTGCCACAATTAAAATCTCTCTAAAAGAGCTCTTTTAAGAAATATAAAAATTCTATACTTTTAATTATAGTTTAATTGTAACTTAATTTTAAATAAAAAACCCATTGTGTCACAGTTTAATTTGCAACATTTTTTCCCTTTTCAGCAGTACACACACTAATAGCATGTTCTGTAGTCTGTGATGATACCTTAACACCCGTGGAGCCCAGGCCAGGCTCTGTCATGGACGCTTCTGCAAACGCCACTGCATCTCGCCCTCCGTCTTGGTACTCTACATGGTGATGCTACAATGCCCATTTTACAGATGAGAAAGGTGATGATCAGGGAGACTAAGCATTGTGTCCAAGGCCAGAAAAGACTGAGTTGGAGTTCAGACAAGGGCTGCAAAATGGCAAAGCCTGGCTGCTCCAGATGGGAGCTCACCTGGGAGTTCCTGCAACATTTTCTTAGATGTGACTGCCAGGGTTAGCAACGTGGTCAGAGACCAGAGGTTTCTGGGACTCTGCCCTCCCCAGCTCCCAGGGCTCAGGATGTCTGTCAGGTGCTTTGTGGGAGGAGGGGGTCAGGGAGCCAGTGTCAGGTGCACTCACCATATACCTTGAGCTGTAAAGTCTGGGTCTGGGCCCGACCCCCGGTGTCCACCATCAGCACAGAGAAGTTGCCGCTGTCTCCAGATTCCAGGGGCCCAAGCTCCAGGCTGAGGTTACTGTGCAGCCGGGCTCGGCCCAGGAAGCGGGAGTGGTACAGAGTCTCCAGGGAGCCCTGAAAAAACATGGCCAGGAGCTCCTCCGAAGGCCAGAGAGATCGCCAGATGGCCTCGCGGACTTGGAAGCCAGGGTGGTGCTCTGCCACCAGCAGCACGGAGTCCCCAACCTTGCTCAGCACTTGGGCACCAGCAACTGCAATGGAAATGGTGCTGAAAGAACAGAGTCCCTGGGCACTCTGCTTGCCCCACACTCCCCATCCCTCTCCGGCAGGCAGCTGAGCTGCTGTGGTGCGAATTAGGGCCCCTCCACCCTTACTCCCTCCCTGCAAGTTGAGAGTGTACTTTGCCAGGTACTGGGGATAAAGCAGTAAGGGAGAGAATCCAGTCCCTGTGTTCATGGAGCTCACAGAGGAAGCCAGACGTGCAAGTGAGCAACCAAAATGAATTATGTGAAGTACCATGATGGGGAAAATGGAGTGCCCCGGGAGAACACAGGTAGGGTGATAGGGGACCTCACCCAGCACCAGGGGCTCAGAAGAGAAATGGTTAAGCTGAGACCTGAAGAAGGAATGAGAGTCAGCCAGGCCAGGTTGCCCAGAGCGGGGATGGGGGGAGTGTTCCAGGTAGAGGGGACAGCCCTCACCAAGGCCTGCAAGGAGCGAGCACGATGCATGGGGAACTGAGAGTAGGTCACTGCAGAGCTGGTGGGAGCCAAAGCACGCAGGGACCTGAAAACAATTTTGGAGTTTGGGCTTTATCTGTAGAGCAATGGCGGGGAATGGTCTCAGGTAGGGTTTACCAAGTTTTAAGAGCATGTGACACAATTAGACGCACGGTTAGGAGAGTCACTCCAGCAGAGATGCGGAGCATGCACTGGAGGTGGGGCAAGACTGAGGCTGTTTGTATTAATCCAAGGGAGAAGTGATGGAAATTTGGATTGAGGAAGGAAGCAACTGGCGTGGGGAGAAGAGAGAGGAATTGAGAGAAATTAAGACGGTGTAACTCGAAGGAGTTGGTAATAGATTAGCTCCGGGAAGTGAAGGAGAAAAAGGAGTCAAGGATGGCTACCAGGTCCTTGGGATCCACTGGATGCCATTCTCTGTGGTCTGGAGCAGGAGGACAAATGACAGAGGCTGAGACGGCAAGATGCTGAGTTTTTTGGGACTGTATTTGAGCTGAAGGTGTGTGGAGACACCTCTGCTTGAAGTGCTTTTCTGACCCCTTTGCTGACTAATTTCTGCTCATTCTTGAAGCATTATTGTCTCCTCTGACCTCTCTCATCCCTCCTGTGAGACTCTCCTGGTCCCACAGTGGTCTGGGAACACCACCATGACCACCCTCATCCCTCTGTTATCATCGCCTGTTTGTGAGTCAGCATCTCCCTCTAGACTGTGAACCCCTCAAGGGCATCAGCACTGTCTCTTCTCCTTTGCACTCCCTGTGCTCACCAGCGTTCAGGACCAGACTATGGGAGAAGCTCAGAAAACTGTATGGAGTGAATGACTGAGTTTGCGAGGACTGACCTTGTGCCTGACACGGGTACAGGGTGCAGAGCAGAATCAGAGCTGATGGTCAGAGCCCCTGGTACCCAGGCACTGCGAGTCTGGTGAAGGAGACATGTTCTGGGTGGTCACTCAATTGGCCATGATAACTCCTGCCCTTCCTTGCCCCTGCCACCACCTCCGTCCTGATCAGAGATGGCTTCAGTGTTCACTCAGAGTGGAGACCTGCACTGGATGCCAACCAAGATGAGCTTCTACCCTGTCCTGGCTCTACCACAAATCAGCTGTGCGAACTTGGGCATGTCACCTCCCTCTCTAGGCTTCAGTGCCCTCACCTGTAAAATAAGGGGATGGCACCAGGCTGGTGACTTATCTCTTTTATCATTAAGAGACCTTTTACAACTTATTTTTGTCTTATGTGTCCAATGATTTGAAAGATTTTGTGAGCCAAACAGATTGAGGCCTCTTTTGAAGGTTAAAGGGGTGATTTTGGGGACATGTTTAGAAAAGTCAAAGGAATCTGCTGGGCCTTTGGAACCTTCAGGGCCAGGAACATAGGCGGAGACACAGGACAAAGCACCCCCAAAGTCCCTACCAGTCTCTGATGTAAACAATGGCATCTCAGGCTTTGCCATACCCCACAACCCCCTATCCCTGGCCCTGCAGTGCTGATGTGTGTCACATTGCTTGCATGTGACCAAGGAAGGCAACTCAGGCGTCAGATTCATGCAGAGGTCACCCAGTGTGGAAGAGACCCCGCATGCCAGCCATTCCAACATCACACCGTTGTCAGCCACCCGAAGTCCATACATGTCTGGCCTGCTCCCGCCTCTCAGTCCCACTGGATACCCACCTCCCCTTCTGCAGGCTTGCAGGCAGGGACCTCAGCTTTGCCACAGGCTGTTGAAAACACACTCTTCAGGGTGTAGGGAACCCCGCTCCGCCCTGCCCTCCACTTCCCTCTCCAGACTATATGTAGATTTTCCAGGTGTTAACACTGCCAGTCCTCACCGTTCTCACATCCAACTTGCTCTCCAAACCAGTAGTAGCACCGGCTCAGTTTAACTTCCCTGGGTCACAAAGCAGCTCAAGTCTCATGGACAACGATGCTCCTCATGCTGCCACCTCCTCCCTGCCAGGACCCTGCATCCTTTGTATCTGTCTGGCTTTAAATGTCCTAGAACTTGCTCCCATCTTCCCTACGCCTCCTCAGCGTCTGGGTTCTCACTTGGGTTAAGGCGGCCCTGCCCAGACGTCCTGGTGAGGGCAGCTGGGGAGGGGCCTTCAGCTTTCTAGGATGGGCTGCCCACCTGCCCCACTTACCTTCCCAGAGGAGCAGACTCCACAGGGACCACATGGCCATCCTTCTCCAGAGAGGCAGACAGACTCCCTTGACAACCCAAATCCAGAACATCCCGAGCCAAGTGGAGGGACGGAAGGAGCTGTTGTCCTTCTGGAAAGTCCCATGTTCAGAAGGAGGAATCTTGACTCAGAACAAGATGCCCCGAAAGTGAAAACATCCAGAATAAAGTGGAAGTTGGCCCCGGGCCTCGCTGGGCTTTCAGGAGCAGATTCTTGTAAGTCAGCCCCTTTCACGTGCACACGGTTGGCTAATGCTTGCTGACCAGCGCCCCCACGCAAGCCCACATCCTCCTGGCTGGCTCCCGCCGCCTCCCTGCTTCCTACTCCTTCCTGCTGCTGTCTGTCCTCATCAGAGCCACAGAGAGCCCTGTACACTGCAGTTCCCATGGAGTCACTTCTCTGCTTAAAGTCCTTTCGTGGCCTCCCCGGTGCTTAGGCTGAAGACAGAACACTTGGCTGAGCGTACACGGCTCTCCTGAGCTGGCTCCAGGCTGCTGTCCGGCTGCTGGGCCACATCCATTCTGCCCTGCAGCCACCGTGAGCCACATCGCCCTCTTCTCAGAACTGGCATTGCACACTTCCCGTGCTGTGCTTGTCCCCCACCCCCCCGTGCTGCTCCCTTCCAGACGGGCATAGCCAAGCTGTGCCCCCAGGCTTCCTGACCACAGGCGGGTGAGAGGCCCCCTCCTTTGCCCCGTGCATGCCCACACTTCCCTCATCGCCCTTAGCGTGTTGTTGGTAACAGTTTTCTGGGCTTCGCAGACTGTTTAGCCAGCATGTTCTTGTATTCATCTCTGTGTTGCCTCAGTGCTCGGCACATTATTATAGGTGTTTAATGAACGTCTGTTAAATGAGTGAATGAACGTTACACATTTTGCTGTACAGAAGCCCTGCAACTCTTCTCCTAGAGGATCATCTTGTCGCCCTATAAAGATGGGGGAGTGTGAAAATTAGCGTGAGGTTAGCCGCTTGCTGAGGTCACAGGAGGCAGAGCTCGGACTTGAATTTTAGAGCATGGTCTGTTTTCCACAGCCCCCCTCCTCATCCTATTTCTCTTCTCACTTCAAGTCACTTGGGTTCTTATGTCAGAAAAGGCTTTGCAAGAGGTCGGTGCCTCTGAGGGAGGTTCCTCATTGTCCTGATCCTGGTTGGGACAATGTATCTGGTCCTGCAGAGCCTCTGACCTGCCAGTCAAACTGGACACCGTGCTTTGGCCCAGGCGAGGAACTAGGCATCTAGGATAGGGGGTGAGCAGGAGGATTTGGGGGTAGGGTTCCTGTCCTTCAGGTACTCACAACAAAAAGGTACACCAGGGAAAGTGAAGCCTCACCTGCACAAGGCACTGCTCTCTGCAGACGTGCAGCCCAGGTCATCAGCACTGCAGGGAGGGTTGGGGAAGAGGTCTCTGTGGATCTGGGCAGGGGATGCTCCCCGAGAAGGTGGAATTGGGAAATGTCCGTAAAATGGGCATGGTTTAGATAGGATGGGGAAAGGAGAGGACCAGAGGCTGGGGTAGGCTCTGGGTATGAGGAGAGAGCAGAGTGTGGTCAGCCCTGGCTGGGGGACAGTATTGAATGGGCTCCAGGGACAGTGAGGGATGCAGGCAGGAATTCTTTCGGGTTAAGTGGAAAGAACGGGAATGGAGGTTGGGGGCAGATTATGGGGACCTTGGAGACAGCGTTAGGTTATTCTGGAGACTCTAGCCTGGGGCTCTAAGCCTCATTAAGTGCTTGGATTCTTAGGGATGCTGGTTCAGTGGGTTGGGGCTGGGACCAGGAACCTGTCATTGTAACAGCGAGATTCACTCAGGTCAATCTGTGGCTGGTCTACTGAGGCGATGCTCCCAGAAGTGCTGCTTGTAGGTAGGGGGCTGTTGCCTGTTTCAAATGGGGTGGGTGGGGGTGACTTCCTGGCAGGAGGACAGCAGGCAGAGCAGGGAGAGAGAGCAGCCCAGGTAGCGGCTGTTGTGATGGTCTTGGGAAAAGAAGAAGGGCCTGAAACGGGAGGAGATATCTAGAGTACAGAAAAGGGGCAGAACTGGGAGGCTGCCTGGATGTAGGTAGAGAGAACAAGGCAGGCGAGTCATTTATGGCCCCATCATCAATTCTATCACTCATTCGTCAGGCATTTATTGAGCATCTATTTAGGTGCCAGCTGCTAGGGACACAGAGATAAAAGGCTAAGACCCTGACCTTAAGGAGTTCAGAGTTTAGACGAGGCGATGGGATACAGAAACCAATAATTACAACCAGCGTGGTGAGAGCAGTGCCAGACGTCTGCTCCGGGTGGATGCTACAGGACCCACCTGGGGCAGGTGGGAGGCTGGGGAGGGCTCGGTGGAGGGGTGGGATTTGAGGTGAGCCTTGAGACTATAACCAGATGAAGGTAGGAGTTGAGAACTCAAGCTCTAGAGTTAGTCTGCTTGAGTTCAAACATTGGCTATGAAACTTTGAGCAAAGTAGCTTCTCTGGCTTCAGTGTCTTCATCTGTGAAGAGGGATTAATAACAGTATCCACCTCTTAGTGTTGCCAAGAAACACATGTAAGAGTTTAAAATGGGTTCTGGTGCACAGACAGCACTCAAATATTAACTATTGCTACTAAATGGCCAGAGAGAGGGAAGCTGGGAACCTGGGTAAAGGCAGATAGGGGCGTGTTTGAGGCAGAGCAGTCCCTATGGTGACTGTCTCCTCCCAGACTGGGAGTACCAAGAGGGCAGGAATGAGGTCGTCTCATTTCTGCACCGTGTATATTGCCAAGGACACACTTTCTATGAGGCGATGCCCCGCAAGCATCTGTTGAGTTAGATTGAACGCTTCTGAAGTGTCAAGGCCCAGGATGGGCAGGGCTGTGGGCTGCAGGAGTGCACGGGCCGGATGCCGAGTTCTCTGGAGAAGACAGTGGGCCGTCACGTTCTCTCTTCACAGAATCGGTTGCCCACAGTGGTCCATCCAAGCAGGAAATGCATTGCAGTTTTCTGTCTATCGCCAACCAAAGCCCTTTGACTTGAGAGGATTTTTTTTTTTTTTTTGAGACAGAGTCTCACTTTGTTGCCCAGGCTAGAGTGAGTGCTGTGGCGTTAGCCTAGCTCACAGCAACCTCAAACTCCTGGGCTGAAGCGATCCTTCTGCCTCAGCCTCCCAAGTAGCGGGGACTACAGGCATGCGCCACCATGCCCGGCTAATTTTTTCTATATATATTTAGTTGGCCAATTAATTTCTTTCTATTATTAGTA
>CAUYRT010000849.1:0-22811 GCA_963574885.1 Lepilemur ruficaudatus
TTTAATGATTAGAGATGTTGAACATTTTTTTATATGTTTGCTGGCCATTATTCTGTCTTCTTTGGAAAAGTTTCTGTTCATCTCCTTTGCCCATTTATAAATGGGGTTGTTTGATTTTTTCTTGTTAATTCTTTTGAGTTCTAAGTAGATTCTTGTTATCTGACCCTTGTCAGAGGTGTAGAGAGCAAATATTTTCTCCCATTCTGTAGGTTGTTTATTTGCTCTAGTGATAGTTTCTTTGGTGGTGCAGAAGATTTTAATTTGATCAGATCCCATTTGTTTATTTTTGTTGCTGCATTAATTACTTTGGGGGTCTTCTTCAAGAATTCTTTGCCTAGGCCGATGTCTGAAAGGGTCTTCCCCACATCCTCTTCTAGGATTCTTAAGGTTTCATGCCTTAGGTTTAGGTCTGTTAACCATCTTGAGTGTGTTCTTGTGAGAGGTGAAAGGTAGGGATCCAGTTTCATTTTTCTGCATGTAGCTATCTTTAGTCTTTATTCTTTCACTTTTCACACAGTATTATTACTGCTGGTTTACATGTTTGGTTTTTTCTTCTAGGACAAGAAATAAATGAATGAAATACAAAGAACAGTCATTTTCTTAATGCATATTTATTATAAGTATGTTTCATGAAAATGGAGAAGATGGGCATCTGAAATTGGGCTGATGATGGGACAACTGTAAGCAGACCCATACCAAGAACAACCTTATATAGGGCAGAAGTATGATTGAGTTGTGGGGTAAAGTGGAAAAGCTAAATAGATTTGTTGCATGGCCAGTGAGCCAACATTGGGGCATGACAATGGGGGTAATATTTGTGGTTGTGGAGGAGATGTGCAGATGATGATGAAGAAAAAGACACAGTAATAATTAGGAGGGGAATGCCAAGTAATGACTACATCATTCGATCATCTATTCTGGGCACATTTTGTACATTATTTTATTTAATGTTCAAAACATCAATACAACGTAGATGTTATTGTAACCAAGAGGCTTAGAGATATTGGAAAACTGACTCAAAGTTGCAAAGCTGATAAGAAGGAAAAGGTGGAATATTAGCCTAGGGCTGCCTAGCTTCAAATACTCTTTCCAGTACATCAACATTTCCTAATTTTTATTTAATATAACAATGGTGTATGCATAACTGGTCCAAAAATGATAAACTATGGTTCCACAATAAAGGACTCTGAGGTCAAATAAGTTGAAAATGCTGAAATAAGCAAGTCAACCAATTATATTAACTGCAGAATTCCTCAGACTTCTTTATATGATGTTTATCATGAATCAATAACAGAGAGGACATAACATCAACATTGCTTAAATTAATTTGATTATAGTATTCCTTTGTTCAGCGACCAAGAATGCCATGTCTCATGACATCAGGTAAGAGTTTAGAAAATGCTACACTCCATCATGATAACAAATGTCACCCATGTAAAAAATCTTATTTTGTTTACAAAGGAAATGCAACCAAAATAAAACTTTCATGGCTTTCACCCATTGTCACTCAGAACTTACAAACAAATGGATTATATGGCTCAGAGCTCCTATGAGCCAGTTCACATTGTCAGTTGTCAACCTCTCATTTTATTACAGAGGTACCACAATGGATTTATTCAATACACTGACATTTTGATTCTGAGTGGCTCTGTTTAGGAAAGTGCTCACTTCTACCTTAGAAATACTAACCAAGTATAATTAGAGATTAAAAAAAATATCTCTCAGTGACCTTATGACAATTTTGGAAACATCAGTGTCAGTCTTCTTAAAATAACCAGACTTTGTATGTAAAAGTCCTGATTATAAACTCTTTAGAGAAAAATATACTGTTAGCTATTACAATAGAGCTAGGCAGTCTACTTGTTCTTCTTTGATCACTGCTCTACTTTGCACAACCATCTGGTATTTAATTGCTAACCTTATTGGAGGATCAAGCCCACATTGTCTGTATGTGATTTTGTAGGCAAAGAAAGATGGAGACATTAGCTAGCTGGTGGAGGCCTCTTTATATATTTCCAGGTAGGTATGATTTCAGATGGATTGCATTTCCCTCACAACCTCAAAATAAATGTAATTTATACTAACTGCTATTTTACTACAGGCAAGTAACATCACAGTTCCATCTGCTATTGAAAGTAAACGCATTAGAATAAAATTTTGATTCAATTTGGCATAGTGGAAGTAAAGACTCTAGAAAGACACCATGTGGACTCTGTCCCTTACTAGCCAGGTGGCATGGAACAAGCAACATATTCTTACATTGTTCCTTAGTTTCCTCAACTATAGAATAAAGATAATACTAATCCCTGCCTCATAGGGTTTTGGATGAGTTTAGTGAACTTAGAATAGCACTAGTAATGCTATATAACTGGTAGCAGATTTATTAACTGCAGGCATTAAGGGCTTCTCAGAACCTTTAACATGCCTGTTTGTTTTAAATCTATAAGAGCCTAGCTATTAAGAAAGGGACTAACATCCTATCTATTCAGCAAAGTACTAGAATTCCTAACTAGCTAGCACTGTAAGATAACAAAAGGAAACAAAAGGTGTTAGGTTTGGAAAGCATGAAACAAGACTGATGTAAGTCATAGACAAGTTTATCTACATAGAAAACCAAGAGAATATGCAGACAAATTTTTGGAACAAATGAGAGAGTTCAGCTACATTGCTGCAAGTAATATCAATATGGAAAAATAAATTTCATTTCTATACATTAGCAAAAAATTTCAATTAAATTAAAATTCCATTGATATTAGTAATGAAAATACTAGAAAACTGGAAATAAGACGAATAAAAGATGTACAAGATCATTATATGCAAAATTATAAAATCATACTTGAAAGATATTTTAAAAATCTAAATAAAAGCAGAGTTGTAGTCATGGGAAGACTCAATAAAGAGACCAATTTTGATCAAATTAACCTATAAATTCAATGTAATTCCAATTAGGAAAGTGAGCTCTGGATACAAATTCACAAGGTTCAAATTTCAACATAGCCACTTATTATGTTACCTGGGGCAAGTTACTTTACTTTGCTTTACTGTACTTCATTTTTGTTATCAGATAGAGGTAATGTAGTATTGTTCCCTTTGGGTTATTGTGAATAATAAATAAAATAATAAAGATAAAGTGCTTAAAACATTCCTGGCACAGAGTCAAGTGCTCTAAAAATGTTACCTATCATTGTTATTCTTGTTATGTTAAGAAATCGTACAGGTTCATAAAAAAGAGAAATAAACTGCCTAATATAAAATAGGCAAGCAAACTAAATATAAGTCACAGAATAAGAAACATAAAAGTCTTCATATAAGTAAATATTATTCTGGATTATAGAACATATGTGTAGTATGATTATATGTGTTTATATATACATATATATAAGTGCTTAACAAAATTAAAGAATATACACAAAAATATTAGTGGTCATTACCTGGATGGCATGATTTTACGTGATTTTGTTTTACTTCTTTTGCTTTTTCTGTTTTTTTAAAACTTCCATAATGGACACAAATTGCTTTTATAATAGGAACAAAAATCTAAGACACATAGACAGTATTTGACAACAATAAATGGATTGATGACTTATCTCATTAAAAAAAGAAACACAAAAGTCTAATATGCATTTAAAATACTCTTTACTAATAATTTTAAAAGAAAACTTTTTAAAAGAAAAAATATCTTAGAGAATAACTCTAAGATATTTCTCCAGTAATATTGGCAAGGATTAAAATCTGTTGGCAAGAACGTAAGAGAAATAAGTATTTTTGTACACCATAAGAGTGTAAATTGGCACAATAATATTGAAGAAAATATGACAGTAGCTAACAAATTATAAAGTGTGCATACATTTTGATTGAGAAATTCCATTTTTAGGGATTTGTCCTACAGAAGCAGTCATGTAAGTACACTAAGATGGAAGTACTAGGATATTTATTGCCATATTGTTGTAATATCAGAAACTGAAAAAATCCCAAATGTCTGTATTATTCAGGCAATGAAAATGAAGAGATAGATAGGTATACATTAACACAGAAAAATGTCCAAGACCTATTATTAAATGCAAGAGCAAGATGCAGAAAAGTAAGTCAAACAAGATACTGTAATTTAGATGTTTTATATAAATGTTAGCATACACATAAAAATCCTCTGAAAGAAAATACAAAAACTGTTCACTGTGGTGAACTCTGGAGATGGGAGTGGGGATGGAATGCATATGACTTTCATTGCCTATTTTAAACATGTCTCAATTGTCTAAAAATGCTACAAGTTTATGACATTACTTTTATGGTAAAATAGATTTACTTCTGCTAAGTTTTATTTAATTAAGATTGTTCCCACTGTAGAGCATGTTTCTTAGCCTGATATCTATGTTAAACTATTTATCTTCAATTACTGAATACTAAACACTTCTCTTTTTTTTTTAAAGGTATATATTGCCAACAACTTTTATTTTTATGGGCTGTTAAAACAATAGGGTAAAGGAATTCCTCAAAAACTGATTCATGTGATTAATTAACTTTTTTAATGACTTTTTAATTTCAGCATATTATGGGGGTACAAGTGTTTAGGTTATGTATATTGCCCTTGCCTCACCCAAGTCAGAGCTTCAAGTATGTCCATCCCCCAGACAGTGTGCACTGCAAGCATTAAGTGTCCATATACCCATCCTCCCCCCACCCATCTGCCCAAAACTGATGAGTGTTATTACTATATGTGCACTTCAGTGTTGATCAGTTAACACCAATTTGATGGTGAGTACATGTGGTGTTTATTTTTTCATTCTTGGGATATTTCACTTAGTAGAATGGGTTGCAGCTCTGTCCAGGATAATACAAGAGGTGCTAGATCACCATTGTTGCTTGTTGACATTGTTGCTTGTTGCATTGTTGACTGAGTGGAACTCCATAATATACATATATCACATTTTATTAATCCATGCATGGATTGATGGGCACTTGGGTTGATTCATATCTTTGCAACTGTGAATTGTGCTGCTATAAACTTTCTAGTGCAGATGTCTTTTTTTTATAGAATGTCTTTTGTTCTTTTGGGTAGATGCCCAGTAATGGGATTGCTGGATCAAATGGTAGTTTTACTTGTAGCTTTTTCAGGTATCTCCACATTACTTTCCACAGAGGTTGTACTAGTTTGTAGTCCCACCAGCAGTGTATGAGTGTTTTTAATTTAAAACTATTCTAAAATTAAGTTTACTTAAAAATACACTATTAAGATAATTTCAAAGAAAACAAGTCACAGATTGGGAGAAAATATGTGTAAATTCCATATCTGACTTTGAAAACTCACATACCCTGAATAAATAGAAAAATTCTTAAGCACAATAACTCCATAAATGCACAGAATTATGATTTGTCAATCAAAATTTTTTAAAAACAAATACATTTTGAAAAATTCAATCCTAAAAACACAACAAAATGTAAACATACTAATAAGGATTTGAACAGATATTTCACCAAAGAGGATATGCAGATTATAAATATTCATATGAAAAATATTCTACATAATTTGTCCTTAGAGAAAAATGCAGGTGAAAAACACAATAAAATTCTGCTACACACCTATTAAAGTAGCTAAAATACAAAACATGAAAATTCCAAATGTTGAAGAGTATGTGGAACAACAAGAACTCTTTTTTTCAAAATATTAGGGGGTATAAATGTTTTTGTTACATAGATAGTTTTTATAATGCTTGAGTCAGGGCTATTAGTGTGCCCATACCCAAACTCTTACTCATTCCTTCGGATAATGAAAATTGGTACAACCACTTGTGAACACTGTTTGGCAGTTTCTTATAAAGTTAAAGATAGACTTACCATAAGATCAAACAATCTCATTCTTAGAATTTATCCAAGTGAATTGAAAACTTATGTTTACAAAGCAACCTTTACTTGAATATTTACCCAGCAGTTTTCATATTACCATCCAAGATGTGCTTCAAGAGGTGAATGGGTAAATAAACACTGTTATATCCATACAATGGCATCCTAGCCAGCAATAAAATAGAACTAGCTATTGACTCATATAACATGGATGGATCTTAAATGAACTTTTGAAAGTGAAGAAACCAGATCCCAAACGCTACATATTTTATGATACCATTCATATAACATCTTGGAAAAAGCTGCAATGTAGGTACAAAAAACAAATTAGTAGTGCCAGGAGTTTAGGAAGGGGATAAGTAGTTGACTACTAAGGGGATGCACAGAGGAATTTTAGAGTGATAAAACCACTCTATATAAGAGTTCAGTAGTAGATATATGACTGTATGCATTTGTTAAAATCTAACTCATCTGTACATCATAAAGAGAAAACTTTGATGTATGAAAATCTTAAAAATTCAAGCAGCTATTGTACATTTAAAAGGATCACTAGCTGCTGAGAAGAGAATGGATTTTACAGGGACAAGTGTAGAAAGAGAGGCAACAGTGAGGAAGCCTTTGCTATAGTTTAGGTGAGAAATGATGGTAGCTTCACCCACAGAGGAAGTAATGAAGGTCCAAAACAAGGAAAGTCTGAGAAACTGGCACAGATAAGAGGCTAAGGAGACATGATGACTAAAAGTAATGTATTTAGAGGGGATCAGAAAAAGGAAACTAGGCAAAAACTAAGGAATTCTGCATAAACTATAGATTTTTGTTAATAACTATGTATAAATATTGGTTCATTAGTTGTACCAAATGTACTACTCTAAGGTAAGATGTTAATAACAGGAGAAACTGGGTGTGGGGCATATGGGAACTCTTTACCCTCTCTGCAATTTTTCTACATGATTCCAGTCATAAGAGACATATAAAGTAATCAAAATCATAGAGACAGAAAGTAAAATGGTTGCTGCCAGGAGCTGTAAGGAGAGGTAAATGGGAAGGCATTGTTCAAAGGGTATAGAGTTTCAGTCATGCAAGAAGAAAAACTTCTAAAGATCTTTTGTACAACAATGGACATATAGCTAACAAAACTATATTTAACACTTAACAATTGTTACTAGGGTAAATTTAGATTATGCGGGTTTTTTTATCATAATAAAAGAAAAAAATCTGCACTAGAACACAAAGCTAGACTGTGAATAGCAAAATTAGCAAGAAGGGATGAATATTGAAAGGAAAAGAACATATATGGTGACAATATAATTTATCCAAAAAATCAACAAAATAGTCATGGGGAAAAATCAAATGAATACGAGACTTCTGAAAGATTGTGTATGGAAGTTACTATAGCAAAATCAAGAGGATTGCCGCACAAAATCAATAACTAATTAAAATATGTAATAGAAAATACCCCATTTACAACAACAACAAACTCCAGATATTACCTTAGAAGCCTCACAAAAATGTTCAAGATCTTTATGGAGGCAACTAGAAAAGTTTCCTGTTAGATTCAGGTGAAAAAAAAAGTTTCAAATAGATTGGTCAGCATACCATATTTATTGATGAAGCAGAATATTGTAAATATATTGATTGTCCTTAAATTATTTACAGATAGAGTGCATTATCTGTATGTTCCAAGATGACAAGCGTGGGCTACTGTCTTCTACTGCCAAAATCAGCCCTGGGAAACCATAGAAGGGAGAATGACAAAAAACCAAACAAATGAAACAGGCTAACTATATTGTATTAGTTTTTCAGGGCTGCCCTAACAAATTACCACATACTAGATGGCTCAAAGCAACAGAAATTTATTCTCTCACAGTTCTGTTGATCAGAATCTGAAATCAGTATTACTAGACCAAAATTATGATGTCAAGAGGGCTGCTCACTTTCCGTGTGCTCTAGGGGAAGATACGTTTCTTGCCTTTCCAGTTTACGGTGGCTGCCACTATCCCTTGGCTTGTGGCCTCATCACTCTAATTTCTGCCTCTATCCCTCTATCTTCACAATGCTTTCTCCTCTGGGTGTGTGAGAAATCTTCCTCCACCTCTCTAATTTATGAAGAAACTTGTGATTGTATTTAGCGCCTACTTGAATAATCCATGATAATCTCCCCATCCTCAGCTTAATCACATTAGCATAGATTTTTTTTTCTAATAAGGTAACATTTAAAAGCTTCAAGGATTAGAATTCTATATATTGCAGAGGCCATTTTTTATCATACCATAGGCCATCATCTGGCACGCAGAGATTCCCATCCATCCCATATGCCATATACATTCACACTATCCTAACATCTGCAAAAATCTCAACCTGTTACAACATCAACTAAAGTCTAAAATCTCATCCAGATAACTTTAGCTCAAAAGACCCAAATCTAAATCATCTAAATAAGGTATGAGCACGATCTATCCTTGGGCATAATCCATCTCTGTCTCTGGACCTGTATAACTAGAAAACTATTGCTCCCAAAATACAATGTTGGAGCTGCCATAGTATAACAATTACAAACATTGACATGTCCAAAGGGGGAAATGTAAGGAAAAAAGTGATCATTTCCAAACCATTTCAAAATCCAGCAGAACAAATTCCATTATGTTTCACAGCCTGGGAATAACCTTCTCATGGCTCAAGATCTCTGCCTTCTTGGCTAAGGGATCTGCCTTCAGGGCCCATGGTTCAGGCCTCTGTCTTGCTCCCACGTCTCAGTCCTCTTCACCTGTACCCATGACTTGAGCCGTTGAGCTCAAGGCTCCAGTCACTGGTCAGGGTCTCTGCTCCTGGAGTTACTCTTCTTTTTGCTTGAAGGGTATGTAATCCAGGATAATCTCCTCATGATAAGACCCTTAATTTAATCACACCTGAAAATATCATTTTTCCAAATGAGGCAACATTTATAGGTTCAAGAGATTGGGATTTGATATCTTGGGGAACTTACCACAAATATCAAAACCAATATCTAAACAGCAAAACATTTAAAAAATGCCTAGAAATGGCTGAAAATTGTGTTGGACTAGTAATTGTGTTTGAAATGTGGGAGGAGGGGGAGGTGGTAGTGAAATTGGGGAAAGTCTCTAGCCTGCAATAGATACTAGATACAGAATAGGTATACTGTAGTCTGAATTGTGTCTTCCCAAAATTCATATGTTGAAACTTAATCACTGATATGATAGCATTAAGAGGTGGAGACCTTAGGAGGTGAATAGGCCATGACGACTTACAGAATGGGATTAGTGCCTTTCCAAAAGGGCTTGAGAGACAAAGTTCAGCCCCATTTTGCCCTTCCATCTCTTCTGCCATGTGATTATACTGCGTTCATACCTTTTTGCCCTTCTTCTTTCCACCATGTGATGACGCAGCAATAAGGCTTCAAATTGGAAGCAGAGACTGGGCCCTCACCAGACACTGAACATGCCAGTGCCTTGATTTTAGACTTCCCAGTCTCCAGAACTGTGAGAAATAAATCTTTATTTAAAAATTACCCAATCTCAAGTATTTTGTTACAGCAGCAGGAAAGAACAAAGACAAGGTAGGAGGAAAGATTTTAACTTTGGCCTCTGCTTCATTGTATAGATCTGAAGCAGCCCCTCTTCCAAACACAGATGCCATTAGCCATGGAATAATATTGGGAGAGCCGAAAAGCTGTGGTTGATTGAGGCAGTATGACTTGAGCCTGTGGCAAAAAAACACCTGAAAACACTTGGATGGAAGCGAACTGGTCCTTCTAAAAATTTATTATTTTAACAGTATATAATGAATGAACTAGGCTGGGTGTGGTGGCTCACGCCTGTAATCCCAGCACTCTGGAAGGCCAAGGCAGGAGGATCCCTTGAGTTCAGGAGTTCAAGACCAGCCTGAGCTAAAGTGAGACCCATCTCTACCAAAAATAGAAAAAATTATCTGGGCATGGTGGTACACACCTGTAGTCCCAGCTACTTGGGAGGCTGAGACAGGAGGATTGTTTGAGCCCAGGAGTTTGAGGTTGCTGTGAGCTAGGCTGACACCATGGCACTCTACCCCTGGTGACAGAGTGAGACTTTGTCTCAAAACAAACAAACAAAAAATGATGAACTAGAAATAAAATGGCAAGTATCACAGTAAATCACAGGGTAGATATTCTTTCATTTAAAAAAAATATATATATATACACATATGTATATATTCTACACATGCACTTGGTACAGACGTAAAATACATTTCATATTATAAATGAGGGTTAAAAACTGAAAGTCATTGCAGTGACTTGCAGTAAAATACATTTCATATTATAAATGAGGGTTAAAAACTGAAAGTCATTGCAGTAACATTGCATTATATGGATAATTCAATGTTAACCTCAATGTAATGAAAAGACAAGCCACAGACTGGGGGAAAATATTTGTGAAAGACATATCTGATAAAGGACTGTTATGCACAATATACAAAGAATTATTAAAAACTCAAACATAAAATAAACAACTTGATTTAAAAATGGGTTAAAGAGCACAATTCACAATTGCAAAGATCTGGAATCAACCCAAGTGCCTATCAGTTCATGAGTGGATTAACAAATGTGGTATATGTATACAATGGAGTACTACTCAGCCGTAAAAAGGATGAATCAATGCCTTTTGCAGCAATTTGGAAGGAATTTGAGACCATTATCCTAAGCAAAGTTTTTTTAATAATGGAAAAATAAACACCACATATACCCTCTAATAAATTGGAACTAACTGATGGGCACAGAAGTGCACAGAGGTAGGTAAAAGTCATTGGAAATCAAGCAGAGGGAAGAAGGGAAGAGAGGAGGGGAAAAATCCCACCGAATGAGCACAATGAAGGCTATCTGGATGATGGGCACATTTATAGTCCTGACTCAAGCCATGTAACAAAAACATTTGTACCCTCTTAATATTTTTAAATAAATAAATAAATAAATAAATAAATAAATAAATAAATAAATAAAATGATCCAAAGACCTAAACCAGTATCTCACCAAAGAAGACACAGAGATAGCAAAAAAGCCTATGAAAAGATACTCCATATCATTTGTCCTCAGGAAAATGCAAATTAAAACAACAATGAGATAACCACTACACACCTATTATTAATAGAATGGCCAAAATCCAGAACACTGGCAACATCAAATACTGGTGAGGATGGTGAAACAACAGGAATTTTCACTCATTGCTGGTGGGAAGGCAAAATGGTACAGCCACTTCAGAAGTTAGTTTTGCAGTTTTTTTACAAAAGTAACCATACTCTTACCATACAATCCAGCAATTGCACTCCTGGATATTTATCCAAAGGAGTTGAAAACTTATGTCCACACAAAACCTGTTCACAGATGTTTATGGCAGCTTTATTCATAATTGCCAGAATTTGGAAGCAGCAAGATGTCATTCAAGAGATGAATAGATGAAAAACCGGTGACACATCCAGACAATGCAATATTATTCAGTGCTAAAAAGAAATGAGCTATCAAGCCATGAAAAGACATGGAGGAAACTTAAATGCATATTATTAAGTGAAAGAAACCAATCTGAAAAGGCTACATACTGTATGATTCCAACTATATGATATTCTGGAAAAGGTAAAACTATGGAGACAATAAAAAGATCAGTGGTTGCTGGGGGTTGGGGAAGGGAGGGATGAATAGGTGGAGCACAGAGGAATTCTAGGGCAGTGAAACTATTCTGTATGATACAACAGTGGTGAGTACATGTCATTATGCATTTGTTCAAATCTTTAGAATGTACAACACCAAGAGTGAATTCTAATGTAAACTATGGGCTTGGGGTGATAATAATGTGTCAAAGTAGGCTCATCAATTGTAACAAATGTGCCACTCTGGTAGGAGATGTTGATAATAGGGGAGGGTGTGCATGTGGAAGGGTAAGGGATCTATGGGAACTCTGTGCCTTCCTCTCAATTTTTCTATAAACCTAAAACTGCTCTAGAAAGTTAATTCTTTTGCAAACTGAGTTGGCTATAAAATATCATAAAGTGTAGCAGATTTAACTACTTTTTTGAAGTCTTAACAAAAAAAGAAAAAAGAGTAGGGCCTTCTGAAATCATGCTACTCAGGCTCTTCCCTGTAGAAAATAAATCTTTTAGAACAAAAAGTTTCCAACGTCTAAGTCTGTCTGGTGAAGAGACTCCATGGGGAGGTGTGTAGTAGCTAGCCTGGGACCCAAAACCATTCTGTGCAAGAGTTGCAGCTGTGGAAATGCTCAGAGCTGGCAGGGCGCAGGGATCTCTCATGGAGCATTTAATCAAAGAGCCAGGACCCAAGATGAAGATGAAGAGTGGGGGAGGGGAATGTACCCCCTTCAGAACAGAGAAGACCATACAGAATCCCACTCCACTTCTGATATATCCATGTAAATCATGGGAGACCCCAGGCTGGGGTGTAAGGCTAAAAACACTCCTTATTTCCAATTTGTGGGTCTCAAAGAGGGGAGGTCCTTAGTTCGAGGTAAATGGACTCAGATCTGCAGAGGGAGGAGTCCAACTGTTTCCGGAGTCAAGGTGATGATCCCGAGGGAGGACTAAACAGAACCTCCACCACAGAAGAGACTGGGCCCTAGGCCCGTTCTGCCCCAGCTGTTAGCCTTAGAAGGTCTTAGGGGTGTCATGACCAGAGGTGGCAGACCCTGACTCCCACCAGACCCTGACTTCCACTGAAAGAGAGGAGAGGTTTTCAGGGAAGTGAGGGTCTTGGTCCAAGGGGGCAGGACACAGGTCAGAAAAGGCAGGAGTCCTAGGCCCTGCTTCAAGGTGAGGACCCTTACTGAGGGCTGATTTAACAGCCGATCTTCAGAGGGGAATCCCATAGTAAATGTGATTCTGTTGTCAGCCTAGGAAGGTCCCAGGCAGGGCTGCCAGGAAAAGGCGCCACCACTCACAACCTCCGCAGTCCTGTAGAGGGCGCCTCAGAGAGATGGGGGCTATTGAAAAGCAGGGAGTGCAGGTCCTGTCAGGAGAAAATATGAACACTTTTAAAAGAACTAATGGCAATCCTCAACCCAGAACTGAGAGAATCCCACAGAAACCTACCCGCCCCTGCTGTCAATTCTGGTAGCCCCTTGTACAGGCCTGTCAGGCTGACAACCCCCCAGTTTGGTGGTCTTAGAAAGTTAAGTGTGGTCTCAGTCGATACAGAGAGGGGCTCACACAGCGCCATAAATCAAGGTAAAGGCGCTGAGCTAAGACCCAGCCTATTCCTGTTGTCAGCCCTGAGAGACCCAAGGCAGAGTGCCCGGATGTGGTGTATGCTGACTTCCATTTTGGTAGACTCGGGGAGGGGAGGCTTTCACCGAGGGCGCTCGACTTACGTCAGCAGAAGGAGTAATCCCACACCCAACCAGGCTTCAGAGTGAGGACCCGGATGGAGGAGTAAGGGGCCTCCCACCACACAGAGAAGAGCCCCTTCTGTTGCCACCCTGCCCCTGCTGCCGGCCCTGGGCAGCCCCAGGCATTGTTCCCTGACGTGGTGTGTCCGGACTTCCATCTTTGGAGTCTGAGGGAGGTGAGGCTTCCTCTGAGGTGCCCTGCCGGATATTAAGGTAAGGACCCTAAAGAAAGGCAGTGGGGACTTCTCACTACAGAGAGAGGGTGCCTCAGCTCCCGCCCCTGCTGTAAGTCCTGGGATACCCCAGGGAGGGTCGCCTGAGGTGGTGTATCTGGACTTCCTTCTTTGGAGACGAGGAAATGAGGCTTTATTTGAGGGGTGTAGATTCAAGTCAGCAGAGGAAAGAGTACCAGGCAGTGTGAGACGTCAAGGTGAGAACCCGTATAGAGACCTGAGAGGACCTCCCAGCAGACAGATGGGAGCCCATTAAAACCCTCCCCTTCTGTCAGCATTGAGAGGCCCGGGGCAGGGTAGTCAAGTAGAGCCACCTTCCCCAATCCTCCTCATTTCCTTGTTGCTGGTCTCAGAGAGAGAGCGACTGTGGTTTGAGGGCCATATTCTCAGTTCAGCAGAAGAGAGGCAGTGCAGGTCCTGTTAGGAGTAAATATAATGAGCTTGCATAGGACTGAGGGTACCCCACCCTGTTAGGAGTAAATATAATGAGCTTGCATAGGACTGAGGGTACCCCACCATGGAACCCTGGGGAATCTCCACAGAAATTCACCCTGCATTCATTTCTGCTGTCAGCCCTGGGGATTTCAAGAAATGCTGTCATGATAAGCCTCCTCTTTCTCTTGTATCATATCCAGATAGGGAATTTTAGGGATGTGAGGGTCTTGGTCTGAAGTGCCAGGTCTCTGCTCATCAGAGGGAGGAGCCCCAGGCCTTGCCAGGAATAAAGGCATGGATCCTTAGGTAGGACTGAGAGGACCTCCAACCACAGATAGAGAGAGAGCCACAGAAACCTGTCCCTTCTCTGAGACGCCCAAGGCTTGGCTATAAGGCAGAGAGGCCCCCTCCATCTGCCTCACGTTTTTGTCTGGCTTCTCTAGGAGATAGGGGCCTTGGTATAAGGGAAGCATCCCCAAGCCAGCAAAAAATATGGGTCGCAGGCCATGTAGGGTATAAATATACCCCCAATGCAGAACCCAGAGGTTGCTCCATAGGTATCTGCCCTGACCCTGCTGTGAGCCCTGATAGACATTATTTAGTCCTGTCAGGCTGAGGCCCTACTTCATTCCCTTCTTGGTGGTCTCAGTGAGTTAAGGTCCTAGGTCTGATTGGTGTAGCCTCAGGCCAAGAGAAGGAGTAGCCCCAGCCCTGACAGGAGTCAAGGTGAGGACTCTGAGAACAGCCCTAGAGGATCTCCAACTGCAAATAGAGGGGCTCCGGCCCTGTCCTGTTCCTGCTGCCAACCCTGGGAGACCCTGAGTAGGACTGTTAGGTACAAGCACCTCCTCTCTAACCCCTTCCACTTCCCTCACTTCCTTGTCTGGCAGATGGAAGCCTTGGCTTGAGGAAGGCATCCTCAGGACAGTAGAAGGGAAAGAATGCTGGCCCTGTCAGGAGTAAATGTGAATACCTTTTGGAGGATTGAGGGTAATTCTTACTCCAAACAAAGGGGTCCCCAAAGAAACTTGTCTCACCCCTATTTTCAGCCCTGGCAGCCCCCAGGAAGGTTTGTCTGAGTCTCCCCTCATTTCTAGCTGGCCTGAGAGTCTCAGGGAAGTGAAGGCCTTTGTCTGACAGGGCCAGCCTCAGGCCACAGAAGCCTTGCTGAGCATAGACGTGAGGACCCTGAGGGATAACTGAGTATGCCCACCACCCAAAGACATATTGTGTCCAGCCCCTGCTGTCAGCACTAGGAGATCCTGGGCAGGGGTGGCTATATGTGGCACTTCCTCACTTTTGTCTCATTGGTCTCAAGGAGGTGAAGGCCTTGGTCTAAGGGGGCAACTTCATGTCAGCAGAGGTAGCTACATCTGGTCAGCCCAGGGAAGAGACCCAGCCTCTGCCAGGAGTCATGGTGAACACCTTGACTGAGGTTTGAGGAAACCTCCCTCTCCCCTTGAAGAGTTGGGACCCCTGCCCTGTACTTCCCCTGCCCTGGGAGTCCTTGGTGTATGATGTCTAAATGTGGTGCCCCCTTACTCCCACCTGGTAGTCCCCTGTTGACTCAGTTCAACAGAGGGAGAAGTCTCAGTCCCTGCCAGGAGTCAATTTGAGGGTGGAGGGTACCCCCTACACAAGAACAGATGGGCCTAGCCCATCCCTGCCTTGCTGTTTGCCATGATTGGACCCAGGGGAGGATCTACTTCAGACCTGTGGGGTCCTCACAGAGTCCTTGCCCACCTGTCAGCCCTGGGGGGACTGAGGATGTACTTTTAGTCTGCAGCTTGAGAGGCCCTCTCAATTCCTCTTACAGGGGCTCCAGGAATTGGAGTTGAGGCCTTGGTCTGGGCCAGATCTCCTGAGGTCACAGAGCAGAAGAGGCTCAGGCAGTGCCAGGAGTCAAGGTGAGGTACACACCCTAAATGTGTACCAAGGGCCCTAGCCCCCAGAACAGAGGGAACCCCACAGCATCCAGCCCCACCCACCCTACTGTCATCCATAGACGTCTCATGTTCTGCTGGTTGGCTGCACCCTGAGGAGCTTTTTCACATCATCATATAGGTTGCTACGGGACAGGCTGACCAGGAGAACAGGAGAAGACCTGTGAGGCCCCAGAGAACTAAGGGAGGACCTGTTGAGACAGCCTTTGTCAGAACTAACAAGGTTAAGTTTCTCACACTCTTCCTCTCTCTCTCAGGCCAGTTGGCTCCATCACCCGTCTCCTGCCCACATTCCTGCTCACTTCTTCAACGCAGGTCATGATGCCTCACAGCCAGAAGAGTCAGCCCTGCAAGAATGAGCAAGACCTTCAGGACCAAAAAGAGGCACAAGGCCTGGTGGGTGCACAAGTTCCTGCAGCTGAGAAGGTGAGCGCCACTGCTTCCTCCTCCCCTACTCTGATCCAAAGCACTCTGGAAGCGGTGTCTGCTGTTGGAACACCATATCCTCCCAAGAGTCCTCAGAAAACCTGCTCCTCCTCCACTACTATGAAAGCCACTTCATTGAGCCAGCCTGAAGAGGGTTCCAGCAGCCAGGAAAAGAATGATCCAAGTACCTCACAGTTCCTACCATATCCTGAGTGCTTGTTCAGCAACACGCTAGAGAAGAAGGTGGCTGAGTTGGTGAAGTTTCTGAGTGTCAAGTATACAACAAAGGAGCCCGTAACAGAGGCAGAAATGCTGAATAATGTCATCAAGGAGTACAAAGACCACTTCCCTGGAATCTTCATGAAAGCCTGTGAATGCATGGAGGTGGTCTTTGGGCTTGAGGTGAAGAAAGTGGATCCCATCAGCTGCTCTTATGTGCTCACCAAAATGCTAGACCTCACCTATGATGGAAGGCTGAGTGATGACCAAGGCATGCCCAAGACTGGCCTCCTGATTCTTATCCTGGGCGTGATCTTCATGGAGGGCAACCGTGCCCCTGAGGAGAAGATCTGGAAGGTGCTGAATATGATCGGGGTGTATGCTGAAGGGAAGGATTTTATCTATGGAGAGTGCAGGAAGCTCATCACCAGAGATCTAGTGCAGGAAAAATACCTGGAATACCGGCAAGTGCCCAACAGTGATCCTCCAAGCTACGAATTCCTGTGGGGCCCAAGGGCTCATGCTGAAACCAGCAAGAAAAAAGTCCTGGAGTTTTTCTCCAAGGTCAGTGGGAGTGATGCCACTGCCTTCACATCCTTGTATAAGGAAGCTTTGAGAGATGAAGAAGAGAGAGCTCAGGCTAAAATTGCCACCAAGGCCAAGTCCAGCAGCTTCTGCCCTGAGTAAAGTCTTGGGCAGATTCTTCATTCTGTTTGAAGGGGGTACTCAAGTTTTTAAGTAGTGGAGGGCTGATTGCAGATGTTATTGTTATTTTTTTTCTTTTTGGTATTTTTCAAATGTTTCTCTTAAAAAGTTTACTAGCTTCAGAATCTAGATTCATGAATGACATTGGTCGCACATTTATTGCTGCGTACAAGGTTTAAGAATAAGAGTTTTGCTATTAAGTAAAACAAATTTAGGAAACTTCCATCTTATTTTGTGATCTGGAACCAGATAACATAGCATTGGAGTAAGAATGTCCTTCAAAATCTGAAAGAGCCCAGCAATAAAACCAATGAGATCAATAAATACAGGAACAACATAAGAGATGGTTAATCCTAGGATTTCTGTATCTCCTTTAGTCTGTTGTTTTGTAAAATTAAAGATTTATACCTTATTTTCTTGGCTTATTCTAGAATGTACAATAAATTAAATCTTATTAAATGAAATCTTCAGTTCACTGGCTCATTTATTCCCCAAACATTAATTGAACATCTGCTCTTAGGAAGGCACTGTGTTAATGGGGATTCTAGGATAAGCAGGGAAGATGGTGAGATGTCCAGTAAGACCTATCAAGGAAGAAAAAATGGAGCAAGGAAGTGGGGCTGCAGATGCGAGTAAGTGTAAATACCCTGAATCAGTTTGGGGCTTTGAGAAGTTGTAGCTCCTTCTGCACGAATTAATTTTAAATTAAGCTGGATGGTGGCAGGGCCCAGACTCTCAGACAGAGTGCTTTACATGTAAGATAAAAACCTACAATGGAAAACTTCTTTTAGCAGTTCCTTTTGGATAGTGGATAAAGCAGAAAGAAATTTCCACCTGGGGAGGTATAGAATGTATACTGCCCTTGTCTTAAAAGTGCATGAACTAAATGCTCATACACATCATCTACAAGGATTTCCTGAAAAATAGGGTGATACTCCCTTGAAGTGGTACCCAGAAGCCTCTATGCTGGCACTGTTTTCCCTGGCCTGGGAGAGCCAGAGCCTACCCCATTGAAAGGACGTTTAATTAGATGATCTTGATTATAATTTGGCCAACTCTGAGCGAGGGCTAGATTTTGGGTGGGAGTGAAATGAATGAAAATAATGGTTTGCATGGGAGAGAAGGTGGGAGGGAGGAAAGGAGTTAGTCCCTGACTTAAATCCTAGGAGCTTTGACTTGCATCCAGCTGAGGAAAACTCCCCCACATCCAAATTAAATAATGTGTCTACTAATAGGGAAAATTTCCTGAGTTTTATTTACAAAGTGGCACTTCTGGCCCATTTGGTGTGTCATGTCCTAGAGTGCTGCATATTCTCTGAGATGTCCTTGATCACACACACACACACACACACAATATCTCAGAGAATGTAGTGTGTAGGGGAGTGTATGGGGTCAAAATCATATTCAAAATTTTGCCATTCAATAAACATCCAATGTATGCCAGGCACTGTGCCTGTGAGACAGGGTTTATCAAACCCATTTTACAGATGAACAACTGAGGCTCATAGCACTTGGCAAATTGCTCAAGATCACATGGCTAGTGACAGGGCTGGGGACTTGACTCTGGGCCTGAAGTCATCTAGGCCCATACTGTCCCCACTTTTGCCAGCCTGAAGCACTCCTTCTGTTTTTTAGTTCATTTCTCTTCTCAGTACTCCATAATGTCTTTCATGTAACAAAAACTTGTGGCCAAGATACTTAAAAAAGCAGGCACAAAGAAGGGAAGGTGACATGAGAATCAAACATATCTGGGATTGTCTGTGGGCTTTATGAACCTACGGTCCTCCTGCCTGAAGCTTCAGCATTCTTGAAAACTGACTCTGCCCAGATGCTAGCATTTTTGTCCCATTCCAGCATTTTTCTGCATTACATTGCCCTTCCTCTGGTGTTCCCCTGGGTGCCCTATTCTGTAACCCCCACTGCTGACCAGCTTGTTACTTACTCCTCTTCTGAATACTGTGCTCTGCTTCCATTGGAACAGCCCAGAATCACCTACCCTTACCCTAACATAGAGTATTCCTACTCTATGCAGAAGTTCTCTGGCTGTCCCATTCCACATTCTGGAACCCCTCTGACAGCCACAGCCCTTTCAATGTAAAAGCACACCTTGGAGGTTGTTTTGATGTCTGGTCATCCCCATCCCTCCCCCCAGACCTCTTCAATGCACTCTCAAATTGTTTTTTCAAATGGGCTAGTGAGTAGAGTCTGCTTTGCACTTAGTCTACTGGTTCTTGGGATATAACCCTAAAGTTAGAGAAAGAGATTTTTGAAATCACTCTGACATTTGCAGTAAGACTTTAAAAAAGTGTATTATTTGAAACAGGCCACTTAACCTGCAGCCTCAAGGCCACATGTGGCCCTCCAGATCCCCAAGTGTGGCCCCTCAACTGAATCGAAACTTCAAAGAACATAAGGATTTGTTCTGTAAAATTTAGATTCAGTAAAAAGGCCACACTCAAGGATCCAGAAGGCCACATGTGACCCCAAGGCTCCAGGTTCCCCACTGCTGAAAGCCAAAGCTTCCCTCATAAGCAATAGATAAGGAAAGATCATATAAATTACTGTATATGCAAACATCTACAGGAGGCTGAATTCCTAAAACCCTAGAGTCCTCCTAGGAGGTAAATAGTAGTTTTTTGGTGTACATACAAGCTCTGAGAAAAAAATAAAACAATAATTAACCATCCTTCCACTTGCTCTTGTCTATGTTTCTGTCCTTACAGGAAAATCCTGGTTTGCAGTTTACCTTAATGGCACCTGTACCTATTGGGGAATGTTCAGTCATGTGGAGAATAGCAGAGACTCATAACTTAAGATTTTGACCAAGCATCCTAAGGAAGGATAAATCTCAGCCTAGTAAGATTATAGAGGTTATTGCAAAAGGCAGTGCAGAACTCCCCGCTAATATTACAGGATCCTTTGAGAACTAGATGTGATCCTGTATTTGAAAGCACTTGAAAAGTTGATGAATTTCAAGGTAAATTTAGTCTTTTCAGAAACTCTTCCAAGAAATGAAAAGGGTTGTTGTCATAACAAATTATAATTGATTTTTACTGAACACCTACCATATAACAGCTTATGCGAGAGATTGGAAGTGCTCATCCACATGTTGTCTTCCTCTCCTTCCTGGACTGTTGAATGCAAACACCTGGGTGTACAGGACCTGGCCTTACAGGTACATCCCTCTGGCCCCGGAGAACAAACACTGACCATGCCAGGGAGAAGGATACTGGTCCCAGGAAGTCCTCAGGGGTGCCCAAGCTGATTCAATATCCCTCCCCCTTGGAGTGAGTCCTACTCTGCTGGAGTCTTCAGGCAAGCAGCATCAGGGAGGGCCAGCAGGCAGGGAGTTCACAGTCTAAGCAATGCTCAGTTTGCTGTAGGACCCCAGAGGAAAAGTCTGAGCCCTAGTCCCTGTGGAAGCCTCCGTGTGGTAGTTCAAATTGCTGTGGATGGGGGAAGAAAGGGGTGAAAAAGAGTCTAGGTGGAAGAAAGTCTACCCCCTGGTCATCTCCAAGCCTCTTTCCTGGAGGCAGCCTGCCTACAGTGCTAGGGTTCTGGAGTCATGGAGATCACCTGGGACCCACTGGACCCCTGTGGCTCCTACCATATGGGCCTGAGTTGGGAAATGTCTGTGTGGGGACCAACAAGATGGAACCTCAGTGGTTGAGACCTCCTGGGAAGGGCAAAGGTGCCCAGTGGGTAGAGAATCAATATGGCACCTGCCATCCAGCTCGGGTCTGTGGGGCAGGAGGTGCCTGGGGTGAAACCCTGATGCTCTGTCCGCAAGAAGCTCTCCCTTAACTGGCAGGAGCAGTCTCTGGGCCCGCTTCAGTAGCTCAGTAGCCCACTAACAGTCCGACATGTGAGGGAGGGGAATGTTAGCCAAACCAATTACTCTTCTGGCTGGTCTCCAAGCCTCTCTGGGCTTATTCCCCGCCAATGCTTTTCTTCTTCCAGTTCTGCTTTGCAACCTCTTCCCATGAAGTCTCTTATAGGTTCAGGTACCTGATCTATGTTTGTCTGTCTGTTTGTTTTTTCTCTTTCATCTAAAATTCCTCCTTCTTACAGAGATGCTCTGGCTGGTGGTGTCTTTGGTCTGCCATCTTACTCTAATTTGTCTTCCTCTTTATGTTTCTCATTCGTAGAATCTTGGATCTGCAGGTGTATGGTTTGCATCAAATTTGGGACATTTTCATTTATCATTTCATCAAATATATTTTCTATCCCCCTTTGGGCCTCTTTTTCAATCTCAAAATTCATGTGTATTAGGCTATGTGAAGTTGACCCATATGCTTACTGATGTTATTAATTTGCTTCAGTCTTTTTTTCCTCTGTGTTTCATTTTAGAAAATGTCTATTGCTGTAACTTCAAGTAGACTCATCTTTTCTTCTGCCATGTCTAATCTGCCATTAATCCAAACTAGTGTATTTTTTATTTAAATATTATAATTTTCTTCTCTTGGAGTTCATTTGGGACTTTTATCATATCTCCAATATGTGTTTAATATGTTTAACTCTTCCTCTTTTTCTTGAACATATGAAATACAGTTTTAATAACTATTTTAATATTGTTACATACTAACTCTATCATCCCTGTCAGTTTCAATCAACTGATTTTCCTACTCAACATCAATCTTAATTTTATGCTTCTCTGAATGCCTGGCAATTTTGATTATATGTCAGACTTTGTGAATTTTACCTTGTTCAATGCTGGATATGTATATATATATATATATATATACACACATATATATATATTTACATTTTTTAGACAACTTTATTGAAGTATAATTTACATACCATGCCATTACTCCATTTTATTTATTTATTTATTTTTATTTCAGCATATTATGGGGGTACAAATGTTAAGGTAACATATACTGCCCTTGCCCCCCTCCCCCCTCGAGTCAGAGCTTCAAGTATGACCATCCCCCAGACGGTGCTCATTGCACTCATTATGTGTGTATATACCCATTCCCTCCTCCCCCCTCCCATCTGCCCAACGCCTGATAAATGTTGTTCCTATATGTCCACTTAGGGTTGATCAGTGAAACCAATTTGCTGGTGAGTACATGTGGTGCTTGTTTATCCATTCTTGGGATACTTCACTTAGTAGAATAGGTTTCAGCTCTATCCAGGAAAATACAAGAGGTGCTATATCACCATTGTTTCTTATAACTGAATAGTACTCCATGGTATACATATACCACATTTTATTAATCCAGTCATGTATTGATGGGCATTTGGGTTGTTTCCACAACTTTGCAATTGTGAATTGTGCTGCTATAAACATTCGAGTACAAGTGTCTTTTTTATAGAGTGACTTTTTTTCTTTTGGGTAGATGCCCAGTAATGGGATTGCTGGATCAAATTATAGTTCTACTTTTAGCTCTTTGAAGTATCTCCATAGTACTTTCCACAGAGGTTATACTAGTTTGCAGTCCCACTAGCAGTGTATGAGTGTTCCTATTTCTCCTCATCCACACCAACATTTATTGTTTTGTGACTTTTTGATAAAGGCCATTCTCACTGGAGATAAGTGATATCTCATTGCGGTTTTGATTTGCATTTCCCTGATGATTAGAGATGTTGAGCATTTTTTCATATGTTTGTTCACCGTTCTTCTGTCT
>CAUYRT010000850.1:0-24680 GCA_963574885.1 Lepilemur ruficaudatus
TAACCTCAAAACGACGGACTCTTTTTGTAATGTTACTGCAACACTATTATACTATTTTAAATATTAAAAGTAATGTAAAATATTAATAGTTCTGTAATATTTTCCATAATCTAGTGAGTGTCTCAATTGCCCTGACAGTCGCAAGTATACAATGTTTGTTTCAATTAGCATCCAATTAACGTCCATATATCGCATTATTTGATATCGTTTTTAGGTCTCTTTAAATATTGAGATTCCCTTTTCCTGAAAGACCATGTGTCGTGTAGATTTTTACACAGCATGAATTTTGTTTGTTGCATATGCAGGGCAACTTTAACTTTTTCTTCTGTCCTGTATATTTGGTGGAGTAAGCAGAAGAGATGCTTGAACATGAAGAAGTTTTATTTATTTTTAGTTCAAAATACTTTATAAGTATAGACCTTCACCAAGACTGCCTCTCTTTAGGTGTAGTGAGAAGTCACAGGTGATAATCATCTTGAAATAACATTTCAATTTCATTTACGAAATTTCATCACTCTTTCACTATTGCATAATCAGTTCTGAAATGGTGACATTCCCGTTCTCATCAGCCTTTCTTCCCCTATTATCTGGGTTATTCCGAGCTACAGGTCCCCACAGATCTCCTTCCTGCTTGAAAGAGTGGATGTCCCACGGTTCTTCCCATCAGTGGCAGAATCACGGGAGGGCGGCTCGCTGCCAGCAAGTTCATGTGTGCGCCCTGACCACGGACATCCCACCAGGTGAGGCACGTGTCACGACCAAACCCAACCTCAGCGAAGACGTCGGAAGAGCGAGAACGTAAACACCTGCCGGATAATATTTCTCAACTCTCACACATCCTTAAAATCCAATAAAAGTGAAGTTTAAGGTTTTTTAAAATTTTTTATTTGGGGAGGGGGTAAGTGCATCATGACTAACCCCTGTTGAATCTGTTTTGATCCACTGCAGTCAGTACTCTTGCTTTCAAATTGTGCCACCGTTAGTCGTCTTCACTGATGTTGAGATTGGCCATGACTCCGGCTTTGGCTAATGGGATATTAGTCGACAAGATGCAAACAAACTTGTTTGAAGTATACGCGACTTCCTGTTGTCTTGGGAGTCCTTTAGACAGATCCTTCTCCCAGTCATGTTTAAGAACTTTCTTTCTCTTTCCTGTGATCCCACATTACAGGTGCTTCTTAGAGATGCCAATGTGCTACAGCCATGGTTCACTGGGGTTTTGATTTAGACAGCCAAGGAAAAAGGGAGAAAGTAGAGTTGGGTGCAGAGGAGTTTTAAAAAAGAAGAGGAACAAGAGAAAAAAATAAGAATAAGACAGCAGGGTTGTACAAGACTAAGGTGAAATCATGATGCTTTTTTGTGCCCGGCTAATTTTTTTAGTTTTAATAGAGATGGGGTCTGGCTCTTGCTCAGGCTGGTCTCAAATTCCTGGCCTCAAGCCATCCTCCCACCTTGGCCTCTGAAAGTGCTGGGATTATAAGTGTGAGCCATCGCAACAAGCTGTTTTTTGACTTTTTAGTGATGGCCATTCTGACTGGGGTAAAGTGGTATCTTATTGTGGTTTAATTTACATTACATTTAATTTACATGGTAATTAGTGATGTTAACCATTTTTTCATCTATGTATTGGCTTTTGTATATATTCTTTTGAAAAAAAAAGTCTGTTTATGTTTACCGGCTAGAAAAATAAAATCTTAAGCATGACCTCTGTATACAATACAGAAAATAAATTTAGAGAAATAGCTCATCATGTCATAATCACATGTCAAAATTTTACGAACAATGAACTATTTGCGGCTCGTATTAAGTAGGCAAGTTCAGAATCGAGTCTCCTCTTGTTTCTTCTCCTGTACCTTATGACTATAAGACGCTGCTCAGTCTTTGTCTACCCACCACAGAATTGACACCATTCCCATTGGCCAAACAAGTTGCCATTAACTTCCCACTGTCGCCAAACAAATTCCTCTCTGATAAAGTCTCCACCTCGTGAATGCATCCATCTAAATGTGCACACGGCTTGCTCTCGGATATTCATTGCACAGGATGGGGACTGATAAATGAAACCGCACCTACGCAGAACAGGCCAATAACAGGGATTGACTTGGCCATACACATCTCCGCAGCCATTCCCCTGGCTAAACATAAGCTCGTGCAGTTTTGTTGGGATGTATATTTAACGTGAGATTTTATTTCTCTTCTGAGTATTCCCCTAAGACATGAGATTTGATCAGCTTAAGCCTCATTTACTATTGATAAAAAAAATAAATATACCCGACTATCATCACCAAGAATGAGAATCTATTTTTAAGACAAAATTTTGAAATACATTTTGATTTTTTAAAAATTACCACTTAGGATTTTGACAATTATATAAGTAAAAGATGTATATCTAGTGGAGAATTTAGGTTAAGTAAAACGAAGAAAATTGCATGTAAGCATTTTAGAGGAATTTAAGCATATTAAAACTCATTTATTATTAATATAAGAATTTGACTTATCTGTTTCCAAAATTAATTTCAAGTCAACAGGTTTTCCAGAAAAAAATAGACACTGGGAAAACATAATTTAGTACATTCAGTCTCTGAATTGTAAATAGTTTAATGCTGTCTCAAGGATTTTCACCAATGTCCAAAGTATTTGAGTACTCTCATTTCCCACAGCCAATTACTTTGTATTTTTAAAACAAATATTATCAAAGAAATACATCTCTCTTAGGAGTCTTAAGCTAATAATTTTTGGTTCTGATAACATCAAAAATGGGACTTCAAAAGTGGAAGAGGTCAAATTGGGTGATTATATCAGAAATAATATTTAGGAGATTTATTCTTCCTATTTATTACTTTAAAAACAGTACCACATATAAGTTAATAAGAAGGAGGGGGAGGAGAACGCCATTAATTTTCCTTTTTAAATTATTTCCAAATGCATTTAAATTAGTTTATCCATTTTGCACTCATTATCAGTCACAGAGGTTATAAACGCAGATAATATTCAAAACTGCCAGCCGAAACAGTAAGATACTGACCATAAAAAGAAGTAGAAATAAATGAAACACATTGAGCTGTTTCACATGGAACGACTTAAACCCAATGTGTTGTTCATGATGCGTCCCAACAGGAACAAATAACAGCTCCTGTCCTGGAGAGATTCACTCTGCCTCTGAGGTGTGTGCAACTTGGTAACCGATTCAGTGAAGGTATGTATCCATCGGATTATGCAAAGTAACACTGTTTTGTTATAGGCACCTGCCCAATGTGCTTTTCCTGTAAACAGAGCTCAAAATTTTAATGAGACTCAAAGAACAGCACAGCTCCCCGAGAGTGGAAAACATTCCCTTTCACAATCAATCAATCAACCAATCAATAATAACTTACTCAACAAGTGATCACTCTGGGCTCCACACCCTTTAAAGACAAACCCTGTTCCCTAAAGCAACTTCTATTCTAGTAGTGCAAATAGACAATGACAAATAAATTGACAAACAAACAATCAGGAAATTCAAAGCGTGCTGGAGGGCAGGCATGAACTTTCTGTCCCATAATATGCTTGCAGCAAACCTGCGAATGGTGATATACATTAAACCTGAGAGCTGAAGAAAGTGAAAGATTCAGAAATTCTAAGAGCAGCCAGAAAAGAACATCAGGTAAAGGGGACAGCATGTGAAGGCAGAGTTGAGTATTTACTTCCATTTATGAAATACATTCATTGTACACTACATAAAATACATATATACACACACATGAATAGTAACAGGTAATTATAAGGGATTCCTTTTTAGTACAGAGCATATTAAAAATGTGCAAGTGACATCCATAATTATACCATATAGCTACACTGATACTCCAGATTTTAAAATAAGAGAACTTTCTGAAATATGAGTGTCTTGCATCCTGGTCACAGGAGTAAAGGAGAACCCATCCGGTCTCTGAATTGAATCTACTATATAAGAATTGTCAGAAAGAGTTTCAGACACCTTTTCAGCTGATGTTGAATTTAAAAGAAAAAAAATAGAATAGACATATTCACTGAGTTATTTATGTTACCTTTTTACATTACGGAAGATTTTGGTCTTGCTGGTCAATTTACTTTTTGTATGTGTTTGCAGTGGGTTCAGGTTTCACTTTCCTCTTATATCAGCCCCGTGAAGTCTTTAATTATATTAACTTCCAACACATGGTAATTTAGACCCTACCTGCGCTTTGTACACCCCACATCTCACTCCCTAAAAGGTCTCCGTTACTGATACTTCAATAATGAATACGTTTTACGTCTCCTGTTCATTCCGGTTTTTAAATCACATGCTGAGTGCAAGATATTCCTCTGTTTATACAAAATTTTCCCACTGACTCTCTTCACCTACCCTGGGTAACAGGTACCACTACTTTCTCTATTTCACAAATTGGGACTAGTACAGCACCCTGAGGCTATGTTATTTTCCCTGTTTAATGGGCTGTTAACGGACAAGATGGCTATGTGAACTCAAATAATCCAATACCATGAAAGTCTCCAGAGTCTGACAGCCTGGAATTGATACATGGATCTAAACTTACTCAGAAAAACACACAACTAGTAATAGTAACTGTGTTCAAAAGAATAGGTGAGTTGTGAGTAACCATCGGGAGTTTTCTTATGAGAAAATATGATATAGCAAAGGTAATTTTATTTGACATAGTTCCAGAAGAATGAAATGTTGATCTGCATGTATGAGACAGTCATATAAAATAGTTTTCAAAATTGAATATTTTTTTAATAAATAAATGCAAATTTCAAATGAGGCTGCGTTCCTAAGTTCAGTGCCTTATTGGACTGATTTTAATGATTGTTATTGTAAGTAAATTCAGTAATAGTTTTCAATCACTCATACTATTGTTGAAAAATAGTCCATTTTTTGGGGGGTGGGGTATCCCAGAAACTACTATGCTAACAAAACTAAAAAGATACAAGTATCTTTTCATATTCTGAATTCCCATAACTTTATTCTACTTCAAAATTACTTTCTATTTTAGACAGTTTTTTAAATTAAATACTGGCTTTTCTTCTCCCTTGCTTTTAATCTTTCATATTAAGGAATAAGTTCAGCTCTCCAGCTGAAGTTTCGTGCATTACCTGCAGGGCTGAGTGAGTCCTAAGCCTTTTACATGATGCTCAGATATTTTCCGTATTCTATCCCACAGACCTGTTCCCAGCAAACAGTTCAAATACATGATACTTTCTGACCTCCTAATTATTATTGTCAGGCATTTAAAAAAAAAGTTGCACATTTTCAGTAAGTTACACATTCACCCACATACGAAAAAAAAAAAATGACTCTCAAATTTACTGTGAGACTTTTTCTACTTTCATAACATATGTATGACACCCATCTCTCTAAGGAAATCCGTCCAATGTTGATAAGTCATTTTTTGTTTTGAAAATCTCCTGAGAGATTATTTGTTCCAACACTTTCTCAGAAAGTCTTAAAGTTGTGCTGCCATTGTACACAACCGTTAAGACATGGCACATTTGATGTTGCATAGGTTCTGTGCAAAATTTGCCACAAGACTAAAAAATTTAAGTAAACGAATAAAGTGATGCTGGCAGAAAGCAAAAGAAAGCAATTCTGATACAGTGTTGCATCCCTTAGAAACGCGTTTAGACTCACCTGGGGATTTCTCTATGTTATGATACTAGACAGGACACAACTCGTGCTCATGTTACTTCTAAAGAGTTCACATTCACAGATAAACAAGAGGAATAAACATACTTTTTTTGATTGCTTCATATGTCAAGGGATGTATGTTTGCAGAAATTGAATGAATTTCTTTTCTAAAATAAAATCCACAGAAACCTGGGAATAATAATAAAACTTGAGTGGACTGCACCATGCACACCCACCTCCCCTGTCCGTGTGCATATAAATCCTGCTTGTTGGCTATTTGATGCTGTCTGCGTTCATTTTTGGACGTCAGGATGGAAGGATTGATGACAATGAGAGGTTTTATTCCCCTTCCCTAAGGAGTCACCCACTCTGAGGTAGGAAGACATTATGAATAGTCACTTGCAAGCCATCACTGCCACCCTCTTCCATGGCTGAATACTTGGCACATTCTCCATCCCAGCATCTCCAAATGTGTCCTTGTACAACATAACCCAGCATCACCTGGAAGGCCACCTCTGTCCCCAACCCTGGCAGACCTAGCAAGGACAGCAAGAGGCTCATTCTGTTTCTGCATGCAGAGGCAGGTTCAAGCAGAAATTTCTCTCAAAGCGAACGCATTCCCATTTCTGTTCGCTTATCAACTGCATCTTTTGTTTACGTTCATGTCGGAGCTCCTCAATTTCTGGACCCTTTAGACTGAGTGATAAAGCTCCATTGTCCCAATGCACCTAATACCCTTTAATGGAAGTGAAATAGAAGAGTGAAAATAAAAAAAATTGCCATTGAAAAATGAGGGAGAATAATATTCCATGACCTGGATAGACCACATTTTGTTGATCTATTTATCTGTCGACAGGCACAGGATTATTTCTACCTTTTGGGTACTGTGAACAACCCTGCTCTGAATTGTTGTATGCAGGATTTTTTAACAACTGTTTTCAACTTCTTAAAAATATATACCTAAAGGTGGAATTTTCTGGGTCATAAAGTAGTACTATATTTAACTAACACGTGCTACAACACACATGAATCTTAAAAGCATGATGCTCTGTGTATAAAGCCAGACACACAAAGGCCACACACCATGTGATTCTGAGGATATGAAATGTCCAGAACAGGCAAACCCACAGAGACAGAAAGGAGAGTAGTATTTGCCAGGGGCTGCAGGAAGGAAAAATAAGAAGTGACTGCTAATGGGTACAGGGTCTTCCTTTGGGGTGACGAAATGTTCTGGAAGTACATAGAAGTGATGGTTGCATAACGTTGTGCATGCACAAATGCCACTAATAGCACATTTTGTGTTATGTGTGTTTTATGGCAGTCGCAAAATTATAATAATAAATGGGGAGAATAAATAGGGCAATAAACATACTGGATAACAGCCGGAAGCTACGAATGAATATTTTATTTCATTGTATCTTGGGCAAGCTGTAAATAAGAACACAACTGTGGCAATCTTGCAGCACACTAATATATAAGTATATATATATATATATATATATTTCCTCTCTCAAGGGGAGGATGTCATTTAAAGAAGAACTTCTAATAATATCTATTAACATCTGATGTGCACCTTTTCTGCAGTACCATCTGAATTTGGGGTTGTCAAAGAGATAAACACAGCATGGAAATTCAGCAGTTATTAGAGTAGGGCTAAATTTTTAGAATAAATTAAGAAAAGACATATATATATGTGTATATATATATATATATATAGCCTGAAAAATAGTGAAATAGAATAGCAACAAACCACATATATTTCTGCCACTATAGACTTTATTTTACTGTGGTGGCCACAACCACACTTCAAATAAATAAAATATATAATATATGATGTATATTTAAGTGTTAAGAAATAAAATAAAGCAAAGGAGTGGAGGGCATTTACTCAAGACAAACATGCCTTTGAAAATTAAAATTTGAGAATCACATACCTCCCAATCACCACTCGATACACAAAGAATAATTTACTAATCTGTGTCCCTTTCAAACCCAGAGAAGAAAAGCATACCATTAAACATGTGTGTCTGCAAATTATCAACCTGAGTGCTTTTCAAACAAACTGCATAATGCAGTATACCCTGAAAAATAATTCACTGAAGAAAGCTAGAATCAAATAAAACCACACAGCTTCGAAATTTTCTTAAAAAATCTCTGGGAAAGTCACTGTAAGGTTTTTGAGTTTACAATTAGAAATCAGGTCAGAATGCCCCTAAAGTACATCACCCACACGCATTTTGTTAATCGTTTCTCTCTCTCTCTGATTTTTAAAATGTACTATTTTCCTAGTCTCCAGTGAAGCAGCATTTAGAAATTCCTGCTTGGACCTGAAATGCCCAGAATGTGTGAGAGAGCACAGTTCTGGGAGGCTGGAGAGAGAATTTATGTGAGTATAATTGTAGACGCCTACAGGAAGCTTTCGTCAATCTTTTGCCAAACTATATGACAGTGATAATCGGGAAGAAGAAACATGAACTTCCAAGTCGTTATCTTTTACAATTAAATATCGACACACGAAATTTATTGAACAGAGCCTCTGAGCCGAAACTATGTCCATCCATCTCTCTCTCTATATTTCATCTCTCATTCTATGTCTCTATCTATCTATGCATAGAACACCTATGTTATGTGTGATGTATGTGTATATATGCATAATTCACTGTTAAAAAATCTTGGCACACGATTATTAAATGCATTTTCGTAACAAACGCCTTTTATGAGAAAAGCATTGCTTAGTTCAGTCAGTATTTACCAGAACTTAAATGCTAAAACCTCACTACATAAGTAGCAGTATCTTCCTAATTTTATGGAAAAATGTCCTAAAGTCTAATATGCTTAATATGCTGAGGTTCACACAAATTCAGTGAACAGTGGCACCAATATGTGTCTGGTGGCAAAGTCCAAGTCAGTAACCTAACCTGTTTAAGTGACCTCATTTCTTTTCCATAGACATTATGACCATATTTCTCATCTTGCATCTTTGATCTAAAATGTTAGAAACAGGATATTCTCTCTCTAATTTCACATACAGGAGTGTTAATAGTATAATGTTATAATATTTATTGACTAGATATAAAGTTAAAATATGATTAAAGTATAAAATATTATATAACTATATGATTATATATTATATATGATTGATATACAATATATAATTATAATTATGATTATAAAGATATGATAACATAATACATATAATTTAAGATATTTGTATATATTCAAAGTAATTTCATTGTGCTTAACCAATACAAATTTAATGGACGTTTCCACCTACTCTTTATTTCTAAAGGCCAATATATTTTACAAGCAGGTAATTATTGGATAACCTTCCTTTAGTTATGCACTAAAGGATTTAATAAAGGGTTTGCAATAATTATGTCTCCATGCCGTTTTCTTTTTACCTTGAGTATATATAATCAATAAATAATCCTACTTAGGCAGCTTACTTCCCCAGATAAAGCTGGATTTGATTAATTAATTGCTGAGAACTGGACATCATGTCCCTGGGGTATACATGAGATCTAAATTGAATTAACCAACTGACTCCTCTTTCTCTAATCTTTGCGAAGAGTCACGTTTGGAATCCTATTAACTTTATTGTTGTATTTGTTTTATCTTAGCTGCTTTTCTACTAAATATTCAAATATATTGAAACATTATTTCTTATAGGGAAATGAGTATGGATTTAAAAAAATATACGGTTTAAAATATTATTTCTGCAGAAAAATATGTAAAAATAAAGGATGATTTCATGTAAAATAAAAGGAATAATTTTTCATCTATTAAAATCTACATAGTCTGAGCAGCCAAGTTGAGTATCATAGCTTGGGTGTATAGTTTTTTATTTAAAAAATATATGTAAGTCAAATTTCAAAACATCTATCTTTCAATATCAAATCAAATTTTGTTTTCTCTAATAATAAGAGTATTTTTGACAGTGAAAATATTAAATGAAGTTATATTATATATTCATATGGTTAGAGAGCACCTAAAAATAGTGCAGCATTCTAAAAAGTTTACAGTGATGAAGAAATGAATTATTAAGCCCTGTGTTACGAACTATCTATTTCTCATGTTTATTTGAGACTCTAAACCTGCTAGAGACATAAACATAAGCTGTTGCTTTGCTATATTTGCCTCAATATTTTATAAAACATGGATGACTGATAATAAAAATAAGTTCTGGTTACAAATTACAATTTTATTCTTTCTGTAAGAAATGTCAATGAATAAGCATGTGATCTGGTGAGAGCAATAGAAACAATAAAGTAATTATAAACCTGTGTAAAAAGTGCATTAATTTTTAAATGGCGGAGCAAGGGATTCAGCAGCACAACAAAGCATTTACGGAACAACTGTTCTACTCAAGGAAGTGCAGTAACTGCTAAAAATAAAAGGAATTAGACATGTTAGAACAGTGCACTCAGTCTGGTTAAGGAAACTTTTATTTAACAGCATAGTCAATATAATGTTACAGTTTGTTTAATGCACATGTTTGTGATAGTATGTGCAGGATCCTAAGGTATGGAACAGAAAGGACTTAGGGAAAGTGTGCACGGCACACAGTCACTGATAGTGAGGTCTGAACTAACTGGGACTTCAAAAATGCATAGAGCTTTACCAGGCAGGGTAAACAAACCAGAAAAGGGAGCCTCAAGAATACAAAGGAATGTTTTCAACTTTTCCCCATTCAGTATAACACTGGCTGTTGGTTTCTCATACATGGCTTTTATAATTTTGAGATATGTTCCTTACAAGCTTAGTTTATTGACAGTTTTCATCATGAAAGGGTGCTGAATTTTGTCAAATGTTTTCTCTGCATCTATCAAGATGATCATATGATCTTCTGTTTATGTGGTGAATCACGTTTATTGATTTACATATGTTGAACCATCCTTGCATCACTAAGATAAAGTCCACTTGGTCATGGTGGCATATTTTTTTGATAAGCTGTTGAATTCAATTTACTTGTATTTTATTGAGGATTTCTGCATGTACATTCATAAGTGATATTGGTCTGTAGTTTTCTTTTTCTGTGTGTGTCCTTTACTGGCTTTGGTATCAAGGTGATACTGGCTTCATAGAAAGAGTTGGAGAAGATACTCTCCTTCTCAATGTTATGGAATAATTACTGCAGAATGGGAACCAATTCTTTTTTCGTACATCTGGTAAAATTTGGCTGTCAATCCATGTAGTCTGGGGCTTTTATTTGTTGGAAGACTTTTTATTGCTGCTTCAATCTCATTGCTCATTATTGGTCTGTTCAGGAGTGCTATTTATTCCTGATTGAAACTTGGGAGCTTGTGTGTTGTCAGAAATTTTTGAGTGTATGTGTATAGAGATTTTCATAGTATTCACAGATGATATTTTTGTATTTCTGTGGTTTCAGTTGTGACAACTCTTTTTTCATTTCCAATTGAGTTTATTTGGGTCCTTTCTCTCCTATTCTTGGTTAATCTGGCAAAAGATTTATCAATTTTGTTTATCTTTTCAAAGAACTAACGTATTGTTTTGCTGATCTTCTGTATAATTTTCTTGTTTTCAATTGCATTAAGTTTTGCTCTGACATTTTTCTTTTCTTCTGCTGGCTTTTGGTTTGGTTTGCTCTTCCTTTTCTAGTTCCTTGAGCTGTGTCATTAGATTGTCAATTTGCAATCTTTCTGTCTTTCTGATGTTGGCATTTAAGGCTATGGATTTTCCCCTTAGCACTGCTTTTGCTTTATCCCATAGACTTAGATAGCTTGTGTCCCCTTTGTCATTCAGTTCAAGGAATCTTTTAATTTCCACCTTAATTTAATCATTGATCTAAAATTATTCAGCAGCAGGTTGTTTAATTTCCATGACTTTGTGTAGAATTGAGTGTTTCTTTTGGAGCTGATTTCTAGTTTTATTCCACTGTGGTTTGAGAAGGTACATGGTATAATCTCTATTTTTTTTTTTTTGAATTTGCTGAGCCATGTTTTATAGCCTAAGACCTGATCAGTCTTAGAGAATGATCCAAGTGTTGACGAAGGGAATGTGTATTCAGTAGTTTTGGGGTAAAATGGATGAAGAAAATGATGCCCACTGTCACTACTTCTATGCAACATAGTGCTGGAAATCCTAGCCAGAGCAATCAGGCAAAAGAAACAAATTAAGAGTATCCAAACTGGGAAAGAGGAGGTCAAACAATCATGTCTTGCAGATGATGTGATCTAATATCTAGAAAACCCCAAAGATTCCACCAAGAGACTCCTGGAATTGACAAATAAATTCAGCAAAGTCTCAGGTTACAAAATCAATATACACAAGTCAGCAGTGTTCCTATATACCAATTCTCAGTCAAACTGAGAATCAAATCAAATACTGAATTCCATTTACAATTGCTACAAAGGAAATAAAACACCTAGGAATGTACTTAACAAAGGAGGTGAAGGATCTCACAATGAAAACTATGAAACACTGAGAAAAGAAATCGCAGATGATACAAACAAGTGGAAAAACATCTCATGTTTATAGATTTGCAGAATCAACATTGTTAAAATGTCCATACCACCCAAAGTGATCTACAGATCCAATGCAATCCCCATCAAAATAGCAATGTCATATTTCACAGATCTAGGAAAAATAATTCTACACTTCATGTGGAAACAGAAAAGAGCCCAAAAAGCCAAAGCAATCTTAAACAAAAGGAACAAATTGGGAGATATCACATTACCAGACTTCAAGCTATACTACAATGCTATAGTAACCAAAAGAGTATACTACTGGCACAAGAGCAGAGACACAGACCAATAGAACAGGACTGAGAACCCAGATATACAACCACCCTCATACAGCCATCTGATTGTTGACAAAGCAGATAACAATATACCATGGAAAAAGAATCCCTACTCAATAAATGGTGCTGGAAAAACTGGATAGCCATATGCAGAAGAATGAAACCACATCCATAACTCTCACCATTCACAAAACTTAATTCATGATTGATAAAGACTTATATGTGAGGCATCAAACCATAAGAATTCTAGAAGAAAATGTTGGAAAAACTCCTCTAGATACTGGATTAGCCAAATAATTTATGAAGAAGACCCCGATGGCAATCTAGGCAACAACAAAAATAAATAAATGGGATTTGATTAAATTAAAAAGCTTCTGCACAGCCAAAGAAAGAATTAGCAGAGCACACAGACAACCTACAGAATGGGAGAAAATATTCACGAGTTATACATCAGATAAAAGACTAATAACCAGAATCTACACAGAACTCAAGCAAATCAGCAAGAAAAAAAATCAAACAGCATCATTAAAAAGTGGACAAAAGACATGAACAGAAACTTCTCTAAAGAAGATAGAGAAATGGGCAATAAACATATGAAAAAGTGCTCAACATCTCTAATCATCAGGGAAATGCAAATGAACACCACCATGAGATATCACTTAAGTCCGGTGAGAATGGCCTTTATCAAAAAGTCCCAAAACAACAAATGCTGGCATACATGCGGAGAGATAAGAACACTCCTACGCTGCTGGTGGAACTGCAAACTAGTACAACCTCTATGAAAAGTAGTATGGAGATACCTCAAAGAGATATAAGTAGAACTACCACTTGATTCAGCAATCCCACTACTGGGTATTTATCCAAAGGAAAAAAAGACATTCTATAAAAAAGACATCTGCACTAGAATGTTATAGCAGCACAATTCACAATTGCAAAGATGTGGAAGCAACCCCAGTGCCCATCAATACATGAGTGGATTAATAAAATGTGGTATATGTATACCATGGAATACTACTCAGCCATGAAGAAGGATAATTTAATGCATTTTGCAATAATGTGGATGGTTCTGGAAACCATTACCCTAAGTGAAGTATTTATAGAATGAATAAACAAATACCACATGTACTGGCTATTAAATTTGAACTAACTGATGAGCACACACCACATAGTGGGAGGTAATATCACAAAGGAAATCAAGCAGTGGAAGTGGGGTGGAGGGGATGGGTGAAAACCTATCTGATAGGTACAATGAACACTATCTGGGTGACAGGCACATTTTTAACCCTGACTTGAACATTACAAAAGTGATCCATGTAGCCAAAAACATTTGTACCCCCATAATATTTTGAAATTAAAGAAAAGAATACAAAGGAGTCTAAAATTTAAAAAAAAAGAGTTCATAAGAGAACAGACATTTTTCAGTAATAAGGAAGAAACTGAAACAAAAATTTATTTTTTTGTTTCTAGACAATTTTCAGTAATTATGAAATTTTAAGTCAAGAACAAGTTTCCTAAAATTACAGCAATTAGAAAACAAGTAATCATCATAAGAATTTAATATATGATAAATAATTATTCTTTAAATATGGAGGATTTAAGAGGTACAATATATTTTAATAAATACAAAATAAAGGTCATTATGCCATATGTAAATCAAACCTGGAAAAGTTATAGAAAATGTCAAAAAATGATAGTCAAGAAAACTGGAAGAGCAGGGACAAGAAGTTAACACCCGGTAGAGAAAAGCAAGTATAAACAATAGTAATGAAAGATGAAGGGAAAAAAATCTTTCTGTGTCCTGAAGAATACTGAAATTATTAGAAAAAAAATTGTTAGAAAGAATATTGAAATTTAGAAAGAAAGTGGGAGTAGGAGGGGGGGGAGGGAGAGAGAGAGAGAGAGAGAGAGAAGCAGGAAGACCTTTGCAAATACTAACTATTATATATAAATATATTGAGGACTTCAAGAACCGAAGGAACGTCTAAAAATCTACAGATAAGAGTGAAAAAAGAATTACTGTTAGAGAAAACTACCAGTGTCTTTAGAGTAGGTAAGAAGACAGATATGTATTATCTTCACAATTTCACAAAATCTTTTTTTAGCTTAGAATTTTATACAAAGTCAATGAAGGACAAGTCAAAATGCAGAAATAGTGTCTAAAAGTTCACTGCCTATACATGTTTATGATTCAATTTTTTTCAATCATGGACCTTTATCAAAATGATATTTTCTTCCTCAGGGTTCTAACAATTGTGAGTCAGGTTTATATAGGTTCATCTGTCTAAGCATAATATGGTTGCTCCTGGCTTTGGTTTTAAAATTAACCTATAAAATGTAAAAGAAGCTTGCACATGTATTTACAGAATCCAATAAAAATGGCAGAAACCTAAAAAACTTAAAAATAATATATTTATTCCCACCAGAGGTGAAAAATACTGATCTTCAGTTTTTATATTGTGAAGAGGAGTGAATGAGGTCTAAAATAGTTAATTCAGCAATTAAAATTTTAATTGTATTACTTAATGTTAGAAAAGTTGCCATAAGAAAGAAGAAAACAATAATAGAGTGTTATACTTTTCTTATATATTTTAATATTTAAACTCTGTATATGTAATGCTAACATAATTTTTAAAACCTGTTTTCAAATGTCTTATCCCAATTTATGACTATCATTTTCTTTCTTTCATGATATATTTTATTTGAAAAGTTCTTGATTTTTTTTTTTTTTTTTTTGAGACTGAGTCTCACTCTGTTGCCCGGGCTAGAGTGCCGTGGCATCAGCCTAGCTCACAGCAACCTCAAACTCCTGGGCTCAGGCGATCCTCCTGCCTCAGCCTCCTGAGCAGCTGGGACTACAACATACAGGCCCACCTAATTTTTTCTATATATTTTTATTTCGCCAATTAATTTATTTCTATTTTTTTTAGTAGAGACGGGGTCTCACTCTTGCTCAGGCTGGTTTCAAACTCCTCACCTTGAGTGATCCTCATGCCTTGGCCTCCCAGAGTGCTAGGATTACAGGCGTGAGCCAATGCACCTGGCCAAAAGTTCTTAATTTTAACCTATAAATTATCCATGCTTTTCTTTACAATTAGTACTTTTAGTGTTTTTTTTAAAAAAAATTTGTTCAAAGAAAGAACTGATATAAGTGTCCACCATTTTTTAAATTTCTACTTTTAATTATTATGGATACATAATAATTGTATATATTTATGGGGACATTATATTTTGACACAGGCATACAATGTGTATTAATCAAATTGGGGTAATTGGGGTGTCCATCACCTCATCATTTATTATCCTCTCTTCGTGTTGGGAACATTCCAATTCTACTTTTTTAGTCATTTTGTTAATCGGTGCAAAAATAATAGTGTTTATCATTTTTGACAGCAAGAACTCCCTTTCAATTTAATTGTAATAGTCAAAATTGGGAAAAGTGCAAGATGGATTACATGTACGTATCTATTATATTAACTGTAATATCACATATATCATGTACATAAAATGCATGTGCGGAAAAATAAATATTTTGACTATTTGTGTCATGTAACTTTTCTTCAATAACTGTCTATGATTTCCACAGCACAAAAACAATGTTAAAGATTAAATTAGGGAAATAAACATATGAAAAAATGCAAACTATTTCCCATCATATTATTTCATTATGCGTACTGGAAACCCTAGCACATGAACTGACTTTGGTGGACTCTAAACTAATTTACATCCTCACCTTTCCCACTTCGTGTAGGAACTCTCCTCATCCACTTACGATACAAAGTTTACAGAGAAATAATTCTAAGGCAAGCTGGTTTGGAACTAAGACCAACCTTCTGGGTCCAGAAAATTTTACAGAGAGGAAAGGAAAAACATACAAGATAGTTATTTTGAGGGTAAAAAGCAAACCACATGGCACATAATATTTTCTTAGAAACATTAAAAAAAAATAAAGAGGGAGAAAATCTCCTACCACCTGGTATAAAGTGCCATATGCTAAAAATAACCATAAAATTTAATGACAGTCAACAACTAACCCAACTTTTATGAAGTCAATAAAAAGTTTCATAAGTTAATGATTTAAAATTTGAAAGGTGCTTAATGAAGAGACATCCCTCATTTTTATGAATTTTTTGGATTCTAACGAATTCATCAAATACATCTGTAATGATGTTAAATTAACTGGGGGAATAGTTTAACAAAAGTGAAGTTAACAGCAATCGCTTTCTTTTTTTATATACTAAATCTGACAGACTCCCTTATGATAGAATATTTAAATTTCACAAAAATGCATTGTCAATATATTTTCTCCATTTTATTTATGCTATTACCTACATTATGCAATTCTTAAATCAATGTTCAGAAGATAGTAAGATGGCATTCACTTAAAACATAAATTATTATAAGACTTTTTCCCCCCAATTCTCCAAACCTGCCAGAAGTTCCTACTACCATACTGTCAAATATTCAAAGGGAAGAAAAAAATGCATGGCTTAGTAACCTAATGGACATGTTTATGGATGGCCACTGGTTGGTTAGAAGTTCATGCAGAATAATAAATTTCTCATTAGAAACTACTCTGAGGCAACCAATATAGTAACAAGCACAAGAGTAATAGTAAAAGCACAAATAATTATTGAAAAGCAGTACTTTTCCTTCAATGAAATTCATTATCAAAACAACTCTTGAAATCCACGTGCCTTTGTAAAAACATGATGTTGGCTTTCCAGCGTGGCTTTGTGAGAGTAAGAATTAATCGTTTTTTGTCACTATGCAACCTTAAAATAAAGGCAGCAAAATCAATTTTAATTTATTGCAGACCTAAGATTTCCATTAAAAGCTAGACACCTTCCTGTGCTTTGGATGATAAGCATAATAGCATAGTTTTCTTTAATTAATAGACTTGCTATCCTCCACCAATCAGTAGGCTTCCTCAGTCAGGTATAATTTATGTCCTACATTGCATTTTTCTCTTACTTCAGTTAAGTCCTGTTTCTTTCCAAGATGTGCCATTGCATTTGCATTATAGTTCTTATTCAGAATATTGCAATCCTGTGTATATCCTCAGTCTACTGGCAGATTCTACCAATCTAATTTTTCCTTGAGGCATTTCTTTTTGTCAGTAGTTCTACTTTGAAAACTCAATTATACAACTGGGAGATATAATGCTCAAATGCAAACACCGAAGTGGATGAACTTCTTCCACTGTTATTTTTTCAAAAGTTAATGAAACTTAGTGGGTTTTTTTTGTTTTAACAAATGAAACTTAATATTGTCTTGGAAATGCAACTTAGAAATAAATATTGTAATACACTCCAGTGAATAAAAATTATAAATAACATATCATGATTTCAGAATTGTGTGTTCCTAGTTGTGTATGTATTTTATACGCTAGCCCACATGCTTAAAATTCCATAGATAATGTTTAAAAACTTCAATGCACTGAGTTATTTTTCAGTGCATTAAGAAATACGCCACTCAACTTGAGATTTAGTATCTATATTTCAATATATATATATAAAGATATCAAATCTCCTCTAGCTTATGTATTAATTCAATGTAATCAAAATTAAAGGTAGGCTTCTATGAAAAAAATGATGTTATTAATGAACTATAATGGAAATGACAAGTTCTAAGATTTGGCGAGACAATCTTGAAAGATAAAAAGTTTGGAAAACTTACACCTCTGGATAATTGCTACCATAATTAAAGCAGTGTGTTTCAGACACAGAGAGACACACACATTGATGGGAGAAAGAGAAGGGTTGAGAAACGGATGCAGATATATATTGTAACTTGATTCATGGCAAAGGCAGGACTATGGAGAGGAAGAAAGAGAGTCTTTGGCTATAGGAAAAAAAAAAAGAATATTCATGTCTACCCTACACTATGCACAAAAAAGTCAATTTCAATTATATTGTAGATCTCACTTGAAATGTAGCACAAAGAGGCATCATTTTGACAATTTTCAACTATTAATAGTAAGAGGCAATCAGAGAGTTGTAGTCCTCCAGCCAAAATCAACCTGAATTTCCCTCTATCTCCCTCAAACAATTATCTTTACGAATTTTACTTTAGCATTTTTACTTAATTTGTTAATAAATGTCACCTGATGTATATGAGTGCACTGTAGCATGATGTTAAATAATTGTTGATATTTGTCCTTGATATGCTTCCAAAAATTTTTTTCTACTTTATATGATTAATTTCCAGGTTACAAACAAAATGACAATTTTGTATGTTTTGTTTGGAGTAAAAGGAGAGAGAGCGTTTCATCTAGAGCAATAACTGTTATGAGAAAAAGCACTTACACTTATTAATAAACTCCCCATTTGATGTTGAAATTTATTTATTTAAAGTGATTATGTTTTTTAAAAGAATATTCTGTCCTATTTTAGGAGGAGAAACAAACAGGGTAGAACTTCCAGATAAATGAGTACATGGACATACCCATCAACCTGAATAAATGTTTTACTACTTTAGTTGTCTTGAAAATGTAACTACATTGACAAGTATTCAGAAGAATGGGATTTTTTGAGGTATAAGTGGATTTCAATTGTCTATGGTTGTATTATTTCAAAAATATTTAAAAATGAAAATTCAAAGGATGTGTTATAATGCAGAGTAGACTCAGTTATAGAGAGTACTGCAATTTTGAGGAGTTGACTTGGAGAAATATGGGCACCTACAAAAAGAGCTAAGACTCTGAAACATAAATGAACAATTAAGAAATTTTCTTACATAATTCTGATTAAAATTTAGGAAGGAAATAGAATTGTATTGAAGGCAAGATCTAAAGAAACTATACCAGAAATGCTAAAAACACTATTTTTTTTAGGTTCAAGAAGATTGGATTCAAAAATTCTCATCAAGATTGAGGGGAAAAATCACTTTCTATAGTCATTCAAAATATATAAAATGAAGGAAAAAAAGAATCAAGGTAAAAATAGGACAAAATGAAAAGTTTGAATAAAATACAGACAAAAATATCCTGCTATGTGCTTTGTGCAAACAAGAGACATATTTAAATTTTAAGGACAAAAAGCATTTATATAAAAATATCAGACTGGCAATGACTAATGAAAGTAAAGTGGGCATAACTATATTAATATCAGATAAATCATGTGAAGATAATGAACTTACTGTGTAATGATACAAAATGGTGTTGTGCATATAATCTAAATTTACACGCACCAAATAATATAGCTACAAAATATGTGGGCAAAAAGATCTGCCTCAACACAAAGACAAAGCAATCTCTCATTTATTGAAAGAATAGTTGTAAAATAGAAAAAAAAAGAACTGAAAAGCATAGTTAACAACCTTGATGTAAGTGATAAGTCTAAAACCACAAACACAATTCTTTGCTAGCATAAAATGGAATTTTTAAAATTGACATGACTTAGCCCAGCAATCAAGTCTCAACAGATGCCTGAATACAAATATATTACAGACCATATTTTGTAAGAAAATGTGTCACTGAATTAGAAATACATGTAAATTTGAATGAATGACTGACATACGAAATAGTAACATCTCCCTGGATTTTTAAAACATACTTCCAAAATAAGATGGATCGCATAAGAAATTAAAATGGAAATTTAAAAAATATATAGAAATGAACAATAAAAAACTGCATTAAAACATGTTTCATGTACATTGAGGGAAAACTGTAATACTCAGAATAAAACAGATAATTTAGAAGTTCTGAAAATCAATTACTTAAGCCCACAACTTAAGAAGTTGAGAAAGCTAAGAGGAAGAAATGCAAATTAGAAACAAAATGAATAGCAGACTTAAGGGCCTCATTTAATTAAAATGAAATGAAAATACAGAGAGAACATCAGCTATACCCCAAATTGGTTGGGTGAAAAGAGGTGCACGTAAGTAAAAATGCCATCTGTTCAGAAGAATTAAGTAGGAGGGAAGGAAAATGAACAGACAATGCAAAAACAAATGTATGAATTAAAAGGGGGAAAAACACAAGATGTACTATGAAGCTTCTTTAAAATTATAGTGCTATAAGTAACGTCACACTGGTGAGTATGGAAATAGATGAACTGCACCCTTCCTTGAAGGTAGTAAAATTGCTCAAGAAGAAATAGAAAGCCTCCATAGACCTATAACAAGGAGAGGAATAAAATCAGTGAATAAATTCACCCCCTCACACCTTATTGCTGGGAGAAATGATCACCGTCATGTTTTCTAGCCCTAACTGGCTTTCCTCTGTCTCAGAGCAGAAGGTAGGTACTTCCCATAACTGCCCCCTGAGGTCTCACCCCTACTGTTTCCCTGACATCTTTTATCACAGTCACCCTTTACTTCACTCCAACCACGTTGAACTTCTACATGACCCTGCCTCAGGGTTTGTGTTTTAATCTACTACGTCTTTTTAAAAAATATTTTATTTGTTTTTAGTTGACAAAAATAGTTCTGATGTACAAAGGGATGTTTTCAGATGGCTATACGTTGTGAAATGATTAAGTCAAGATAGTTCACATCTCTGTCACCTCACACAGTTCACGTTTTCTGTGGTTAGGACGTTGACATTTGATAGTTTCTTTGCTGTGAATATACACTCTACAGATACCCTTGACTTCTCTCTTCACTGTCTCTTCTCAAACATCCCTTAATCAATGAGTCATTTCCTTATGTCACAACAGAATACTCCTTCTTCAGCATTTCATGTACCCATCACACTTAGTTTTTTTTGTTTTGTTTTGTTTTGTATTGTGTTGTTTTCTTAAGTAAAATTGTAAAGCTTGTAGAAGAACAGCCAGTACAAGCTACGTATGTCTTTGGTTTAGGAAGGGATGTCTAAAGTCCTAAAAAGGACATAATCCACAAAGGAGCATATTAATGAATTGGTTTCAAAGCATTAGGATTACACACCTTTTAGAGCTGAGAGAACGCTCAAAACAGCGAGAAGTTCCAAAATATTTAAAGAGATATTATGTTCAATGCATGCAACTAGAGAATGATTTTATCCATCTAGATCATATGATGAAAAAGTAAAAATCAGTAGGAAAAGATAAAGGACCCCATACAAAAATATTTAAATGATATTAGTGAATATGTCATAGAGATCCTTTATAGGGAAGCTGAATATCCTCTTACTGTGACAATATTTGACTAAAATTGTCAATCACTAAATGTACAAAATTCTCGCTCTGAAAGTTAACATCTTATTAGTATATGGAAATATTTTCCTACGTATGCTTGATGGTTACTATAAACTACAACTTTTTCAAGGATGAAATCAATGTTTCTACTTTGTGTCCTACAATTGATTTTCAATTTTCATCCCTATAAAAAGGAGAAAACAGTCACCATTCACTATTTTTCCGTGTGGTTCCACGTAAAGGGAAGAAAGAATTACTCTGCATCAGATGATAAAGGATTGTTTACAGGTAGATTCAAATATTTTAAGCAAGTATGTTTTGCCATTATTTGTTCCTTAAATGAAGAGCATGTGTCTGATTTTAGACTTACCAGAGCAGGAAGAGGGAAATTGAAAGCAAACATCTGCTAGAGGTGGCTGTATACTACATGGCTTCTTCATTTCTGTCCTTCTATCCTGCATTGCTAGAGTGTTTCAGTGTAATTTTTTACTAGAATGGCAACTTACCGAGTTTGCAAAGTTTGTTTCTACAGTGATGAGGAATTTGATTTTAAAATAAAATTTGTTTTTAATGATCATGCAAAGGCTGTGGTCAGAATTTCATTAATAAACCATTTATATTAGCAGACAAGTGTCGGTGTTGAAGGTATTGATGTGTTCAAGAGTTACCTCTGGAAAAATTACATTTCTTCAGGGGCAGTAGTTACAAAGTTAATAAACCTAAACAAATGCTCCCAGATTAAAATTGAAAATAAATAAATAATGATATGTCAGGAGTGGTTTTTAGCAGAGAGTCAATCTTTGAGCATTTCAACAATTTATTTGAGATTCAATAGCTCATTATGGCAAAGAAAATGCTTAACAGCGCTAAGATGTGGAATGAAAAAGGTGTAAAATACCTTTCTCAATTTTTCATAAACTTACCGAGAAACTATGATTCACTTTGTATATATATCAACATTACATATCATGTTAATATATCACGATTAAATATGTTATGCATGTTAATATATTTGTATATACATAATTTTCATATATACCCAGTTTGTATATGTGTATATTATAAATTTTATACCTTTACCTTATTAAATTCTCTATTATAGAAATTATTATGAGTAAATTATTAAAATATAAGTGAACTTGGAAAGGGAAACATTTTACACATAAGTAGATCATTCACAGATTTAGAAGAAAGTTCAATAAACATTTGCAAAACTTGAAATCACTGATAAGATGCTCAGGTTAATACAGAAAAGCAAGCTGGGTAACACATTCTGTAGGAACATGTATTCTACACTGGCACGTTTCAAAATGAGGAGTGATCCAACCACAGTAGTCATTTACAAATATGCATCTCTCTCTCTTTTAAAAATTTAAGACAGATTTATCAACTATAAAATTAAAAATTAACTTGCCTGAAATATGTGCTATGCAGCCAAAAACAACAGATGTAAATTACAACATTACAAAGTCATTTAAACATGCTAGACACCTACAGATTTCAAAGCAAGCAGAACATTTAGCTACATCATGATCCCCGATGGTGCCATGCATTAATGAAAAAGAGGAACACTTACTCATTAATTGGATGTTTAAAAAAATGAAAGACAGGAACCTAATTTTAGCCTTTTTACAGATTTCTACGAAAATTTCCCTTTTAGAACTGTATCAACCATGAGCTTCTTGTAAGCTTGGCAAGTACATTTTCATTGTGGATAAAGTATTCAACATTTACATTAACTGCATATTTTCTTTTCTCCTTCGTCTGATTCCATATTTACCAAATCATCTAGACTCTCATAACAAGATAATGTGGTATAAAAGTCACAGCTTCCAGCAAATCTCTGATATTTTTATCTCTCTTTGTAAGTTTACCCTTTGGTTGGATTTTTTTTTTAGAACATTTGGAAGGAGAGCTTGGTTAGAGTTAGCATTTTGGAGCTGAATCGTCTCTGGGTCACGGATTGGATTAAATTTTAAACCTTACAGCTCTGGGCGGTAAAATTCGTAAATTGGTAATATTCTGTGGGTGTTTGGGGCAGTCACCCATGGCGGCAATTTTAATAATCTTCTTATTTTAACCTCAATGGGCAGCAGTGATCATATAAGCAAAGACAGAAGTCTAAGCAAGAAGTGACAACCACAAAAAGTAGGGGTAGAAATCACATGTTACCTATTTGGGTAAAAAATACTATGTAGCAGTTGAGTAAGTTTATGTTTCAAAAAAATGTAGGAGTAGAAAAAAATAGATCCTTGCACAATTTTGGAAGGTATGAATCAACATGATGGTAACCGCTTTACACACAAATAATGAAATTAGAAAAAGAGATTCATTAAGGTATTTTTAATCAAATTGTGTTAAGGTTCCCTAAACTGATAGAGCAAGTAACTGTCTGTGAAATGGGCACTTTTGTAAACACATGTTTCACCTGAGTGACTTGTTCACTATCTTAAAGAGAACATAGAGCGTTCTCTCTCTCTCTCTCTCTCTTTCTCTCCTCCCCCATAACTGCTCGATTTCACAAGACCTATTAGCAAAATATTTTACATTTTTCTCTTAAATCTTCTCTGTAACAACCTTTCACAGCTTCTTTAAAAAGGAGGATCCGTCTTCATCCAATTTGCAGGAGAGAAAAGTCCATTTTGATTCATGGACCATGCAACGGTCTCTGTGCTCCATGGGGTACACTGAACATCAGCTCCAGCCTGATCCACAGCTCATGGCTTAATTCCCATTCCAGGAAACACACACGCCAATTCAGCCTGCCTGAATACCAAGACCTGAATACAAATGCTTCTGCATCGACCAAAAATTCTTTGCAAAGCAGCTTTCCCCAATCTAGAGGACTCTCTTCTTGCCTTTCCACAAGTTGCTGTGTTTGGGATGCCCTGTTCCTTTCTCCTGATTGAAGAAAGCATCCTCTAAGTCAGAGGTTCCCAGGCACCTAAGACAGGTTTCATGGAAGACAATTTTTCCAGGAACTGGGGTAGAGGACGGGGTGGGATGGTTTCGTGATGATTCAAGCATATTACATTTATTGCGTAAACTTTCTGCTAATGATAATCTGTATTTGCAGCTGCTCGCCAGCACTGGCATCACCACCCGAGCTCCACCTCAGATCATCAGGCATTAGATTCTCATAAGGAGCCACAACCTAGATCCCTCC